>CAIGRS010303845.1:0-13505 GCA_903798395.1 Fraxinus floribunda
TTTTTATTTTTATTTTTTATACTCAGGTGTCCACCTTCGACAACTAATCTTGAGGTTTACGTCTTGACCCCTCAAGACCCAGACCAGGTAAATCGCAGGATGTGCCCCAAACTGGCCAAGGTCCAAGAGCCCCTCCACTGATCTGTCAAAGTGTCGGGCGAGTCAACACATATTGCACCTTGCCTTCCTGAGAAATCCTCCCTTCCATGATAAATTCCGCCTTCCAGGAAAGAGCCTGCCTTCCAAGAGCCCCACGAATCGAACATGCGACCTTTGAACTGCCACAACTAAGAGCCTCGTCCTTTTCCAGTTGGGATGTGCCTCGGGGGGCAATTTTCTTTTATTTTTGTACAAGTTAGGGTAGATTTGGTAATAATTCTTTTGCAGAGAGTATGGAAGAAAATATGAGAAACACGGATTAGATGGGTTGAAAGAAATTGGCAAAATTACACGACACCACTAATGAAAATCGGTGTCCAAAAAAATTAGTAAACACCGATTTTATCAACATCTCATAAACGGTGTTACCCAAAATCGATAAAAAGAAAGAAAAAAAAGTGAAAATTACACCTAGGGCTATTTTTCAAGTTTGCATTTCATCAATAAGATTTTGAGTTTCATATTTCATAATTCAGGTTATAATTAATTATTTGGTATTTATTAAATAAGTATATTATGAAAAATCAATCAAAAAATCAATGATGAAGCACCCTAATTTTGGCAACTCAACGTGCAATGGAGAATGTGCGACATAGTTGGTATATTTTTCAGTGGGACAATTGGTAGAGCTTGGTTGGGATTTTCCATTAAGGCTTTTCAAATTTTGTGGGGATCTTATGATATGTGATGTTGGGCAATACAATTTCAAAGTCTGCGGGGATGTTGTGATCTATGATGTTGGATGATTTTTTGAATTGGATTTGAATTTATGGTTTTGGTGGTGGTGGTGGTGATAGGTCATAGTTCACATGTACCAGATCACAAGCCACAGGTCACATGTACCAGATCACAGGTCATAGGAAATTGTGCATATGTCATAGATCAATATTCACATGTTACAAATCAAATAGAATTGGTCATAGATTACTTATTTATGTTAACTCGTTATGGGTCACACTTCACAAGTCAATGGACATATTGTATAGGTTACAGATCATATGTTACATATCTTTGTGCATTGATAACATCTCACAGATTTAAGTTCACACGTTCTAGTTCATATATTATAGGTCACATGTGACAGTTCATAGTTCATATTGCATAGGTAAAAGATAAATGTCCACAAGTTACAAATCCTAGAGAATTGGTCACATGTCATTGAATCAATATCACATGCAGTAATTTATAGGTCATTGGTCACAGATTCCAGAGAACTGGTCATATGTTATTGGATCAATATCACATGTAACAATGAATCTTATCAATTTTCGTCACATAAACTCACAGTTTACAGTCCAATGGACCGATCATTTCAATATAACAGTTTATAGATCAATATATCTTTTCAATTTTCATCACAGCAACTCAAGATTAGAGTTCAACATTGTTTCGTCAATTCAAAATAGGAAGATTCAACAACAATACAATGTTATCTGTCACCAATGGTGCCAGCTAAACAGTTCAAACGTACTTCAGGATGATCGCAAAGCTCAACCCGTTACTTCTATTATTACCTCAGCTTGTGACTGCCTTCAAAAAATCTGCTCTACAGTGTTGATGATTTCAAATTTGTGACCTCAATAATCTAGCGATTTTCAATGAGCTCAAGCCATTGGATCAATATCATATATAACAATGGAAATTTTCAATTTTAGTCATAGCAACTCACAGTTTACAGTCCAATGGGTCTTTTCAATATCACAGTTATTGGCCAATAGATCTTTTCAATTTCCGTCATAGCATTCATGGTTGGAGCTTCAATACTTTTTCGTCAATTAAAAAATAGGAAGATTCAACAACAATACAATGTTATCCGCAACCAATGGTGACTTCGAAACAATTCAAACCGACTTCAAGGTGATTACCAAGTTCAATTCGCTACTTCTATTATTACCTCAGTTTGTGATCTTAGTCTTCAAAAATTGTGCTCTATAATGTCAATAATTTCTAATTTATGACCTCAATAATCCAACCGTTTTCAAAGAGCCACATTTCGACGATGGGAATCAAGATTTTTTGCTTCGGAGAGTTTTCTGTAAGTTTTCTCTTTTGTTCGATTGTCACAAATTGTTAAATTGAAGAGTCCTGTTTGGAATGAAAACGTATAACTGAATGCTTGATTTTATTATAAATATATGTATTTATGTATGTATTGTTCCCTTAAAAAAAACTCGCAATGAGGCCCACAGAATTGATACTGAAGCGGTTAGGTTGACAAATGACGCCTAATTTTCCCCAACTTTGATTTTGGTGGATTTTAAAAATCCTTCCAAATTCAAGTGATTCATAAAATATCTGTATCTCCAATTGAACTTTTAATGGATTTTAATGATATCTCCAACTCATGGATTTATATGAATTTCATTAATAGATTTATTTTAGAAGGTTTGGATGGATTTCACTTTTAAAAATACATATAACAAATTCTTTTAAAATTTTACCATTTTTAATGAGATTCTTATGAATTTTATGAAATCTATTAAAATTTACGAATTCGTTAAAATATATAATCTTTTAAAGTTCATAATTGATGACACCTCTTAAAAACTGCCTTGAAAATGAAAAATCAAAATCTAACGACGAGGCTATGTGCTGTGACGTCCCAAATAGAGGTCAGTCACTGTAGCAATTTATGACACAAACCCTCATTTACAGGCAAACTGCCTTTAAAGTATCTCATTGGCACATTTCAATTTTCATCACCCCTCCTCTCTCACACACACGCACTGTGTGTGTGAATTATTTCTTGTGTCAACTGTTACAGTTCATGGGAAAAACATTCTGTTTAATATAAAGGAAGGAAGACAACCCTTTTCTTTCTGGCTGTGATAGAAACCAACATTGGCATGTGTTCTTCTTTCATTTCATGTTCTTTAATTTGTGAACTTTTCTTCTTTTTGTTATGTGTTTACACGACGTGGGATTTCCTTTTTCGAGCTGGATTTTGGGTTTTGATCTATTTTGTTTTCTCGCTTATTGGATCTTGATTGAATCTGATCATTTTTTATATTTTTTATTATTTTTTTCATTTTGTTTGGTTTGTAAGTAACGTTGGTAAAATGGAATTTGACTAAATTGTGACTATTTCTTGAAGCCAAGGTTATGATCTTTCGGGATTGCTGATGGGGAAAGTTAAAAGTGGAAGTTGTGGTAGGAATTGAAAGTTGTCATTTTGAAAATAAAGCAACATAAAATTTCTTTTCCTCTGTTATTTTTTTGATTTAGATCGTGTTTTGCCAAGTCAGTTGTTACTGAAATTGTTTAATACAATGTTCGTTTTCTTAGGTAACTTCAGTAGCTAGATTGTGTTAAACCTAGCAATTATCATGTTCCGCCGCAAGGGTAACTCCCATCACGATCAGGACACCGATGAGAAGGAACGTGACCACAAGGTAATGACAGATTGTTTGTTGTAAAAGAACATTTCGTTTGATTCATCTCCGATTTCATATTTAGTTGCCACATTTATCGTAATCATCTATGGTTGTAAATTCGTTTGAGTAGTTTGTGAATGATGAGGAAATCTTTGCGTCTGGAGCCAGCATTATATTTTTGTCACGACTCACGCCTCACCAAAAATCTCTTTGTATGGGTAGCAAATACGATTAATCCCTAATTTGTCGATGCATTTGTAAGCATATTTAATATCAGCTTCATTGTCAGTATTCCATACATGTACTACGTCACTCTAATATTCCTGCGCGCGCGCACACAGAGGAAACCTTTTTTTGTGTGTACAAGAGAGATGGGAGTTTTTTTCCATTATAGTAAAAACTTGCAGCAGCAACTAGACTTTAACTTTAGTACTCGAAGTGAACCACTATAAAACTGTGTGATTTGTTAGTTTTCTAAAATTATCTCTTGAAATTGGGGATTAGAGCTTCATACATGAACTCCTTACTCTGTAAATGCTTGAAGATAATCTGAGTAAGATCTGTGTGCAGGTCAACGAGCTTAAAGCTGCCCTGGGACCAATTTCCGGACGCAGCTTGCAGTACTGCACTGATGCGTGCTTGAAGAGATATTTGGTAGCCAGGAACTGGAATGTAGAGAAGTCGAAAAAGATGTTGGAAGAGACACTGATATGGAGATCAACATATAAACCTGAAGAGATCCGCTGGGTAAGGGAGGCAATTATTGCAAATACTAGTGATCACAGATGTGTTGCAATTAGCAAAAGCAGCTTGTGATATGGATGAAATGGACTGTAAGAAATATCAACATAACTTGTAGGAACTGAATTGACTTTGTAAATATCTACTATATGCTATTATTGAAACATGGAAACTTTTATTTTGTTTCCACCAGTGATAGTGTGATACAAAATACATACATGGTCACTCATCATATTCAAAAGATTATAACTCCAGAATTCAAAATCAAAGCTAGGAAAGAGTATTGCTTTTATTGAGAAATTATTAAGAATTAAATTTAAATGAATATATTTAAATTTATAGTTTTAGTAGATATGTCCCTATCCTACATTTTGAGAAGTTAGGTATTGTTATGTGACTTATGTCTGTCTACTGTCATGTTTTGTGTTCACGTCAATTCTTCATTAGTTATTGGCAATGATTAAGTGGGAATGTTAATATGGTTTTTCTGTGTTTAGTAATAGCGTCATCTTCACCGCCCACTGCCAATATCATGACCTTTCAAACTTATTATTTCAATTTGTTGTAATCAAGTACCTTTTTTTTTTATCAAACTTGAAATCATGTACTTGTTTGTTAAGAGTTTTACGTGCTGATGTTATAATACTGTTTTGACATAGCTCCTACTTGTTACTTGATTGTCAATGGTTTTATTTTCAAAACTGGCTATTACATTTGCATTAACCATTTAAATGCACGTCATTTTTTAGCATGAAGTTGCAATTGAAGGTGAGACTGGGAAGGTATACAGAGCTAATTTTCACGATCGTTATGGAAGGGCTGTTCTTATACTGAGACCGGGAATGCAGGTAATCCGGTGAATCTTGAAATTTCATTAAATTCTTTTCTTCAACATTTTCATTTGGTCCACCTCTCTTTCTGAAGAAATTATTTGGAATCATATCGCCGTACCTTTGCAGAATACATCGTCACTAGATAACCAGATGAGACACCTGGTGTATCTTATAGAAAATGCCATTCTTAATCTTCCCGAAGGTCAAGAACAGATGGCATGGTTAATTGATTTTACAGGATGGTCTTTAAGCAACAATGTCCCCATCAAATCTGCTCGAGAAACTATCAATATATTGCAAAACCATTACCCCGAGAGACTAGCCATTGCATTTTTGTACAGCCCTCCACGCATATTTGAAGCATTCTGGAAGGTTTGCTTTCTAAAATCCTTGAGATCATATTTTTCTGTTTGATGCCCAAATACCAGAACAAGTTTGGCTAAGCTTAAAAGTTTTATGTACAGGTTATTTGTGATGATAGTAAGGTAAAGCTACTTAAAAAAGTAAGACAAATTTACTGAAAAGTAACTCATTGCAAAGCTTAGTCAAGCATGCTTATCTTCCTTAACTACATTACTCTGTTATTAATATTGCTCATTATTGATATTTCTATGGGGCTGGTGTATTTTAATGCCTCGATTGCATATTTCGATCTATTGATGTATATTTTCTTTAATTGAACAATTGCAAGAAACTGGGACTTTTTTTTGACATTCATACACATTTTGATTGAACTGCACGAGTTGTCTACAGTATATGTACACGAGATCATTCCATTTCTTTGTATATTTCTTGGCGTGCAGTTAGTTCTTTAACAAAGTTTTCAATGTTTTTTATGTGCTTCTGTGGTACAGGTTGTGAGGTACTTTTTGGATCCCAAAACCTTCCAGAAGGTGAAATTCGTGTACCCGAAGAATAAGGACAGTGTGGAGCTGATGAGTTCCTATTTTGATTCTGATAATCTCCCGACTGAGTTTGGCGGAAAAGCCACGCTGCAGTATAATCACGAGGAGTTTTCCAGGCAAATGGCACAGGACGATGTGAAAGCTGCTAAGTTATGGGGTTTCGATGAGCACCAACCTAATGACCGTGCAGGAGCCGAGGTGGCTCCAGAGCCCGAGTGCCTTGCTCCATGAGTCAGCTGAATTCTGTCACCAAATTAAATAACGACACAACCAAGTGTATTAGCAAAAGCTAGTTCGACCCGAATTCTTAGCTGGAAGCTATGGTCACATTTAACTAGATTAACTCAATTTATTGTCGAACCGTTGAATCTTGTTATTCATGAAAATATAACTGTGGATGTTTTTATTGATTAATGTTCACAATTGACAATCATCTTTCTTATATTGTACGTCTATCTATATTTCATTTATGAAATGGATCATGGGTTCTACTGCTGCATCTCTTCGTGCATAAAGAGATGTATTGGTACATTTCAGGGGACGTGTGTGTTACTTAGTACCTTTTAAGTCGACTATGAGTTAGTCAGAGTATCTTCAATCGTGGTGTAAAATAAATCTAAATTATGATTTAGAGATCAAAAGTAATCTCAAAATTTTCTAACAGAGAGATGCAAAAAATAAATGTAAAGTGCAATTTTCGACAGAAAATATTAAAAAAAAAATGCAAATTTACAAAAAAATTTATTGTTTACAT
Source organism: Fraxinus floribunda (assembly GCA_903798395.1). Classification (NCBI taxonomy): domain Eukaryota; kingdom Viridiplantae; phylum Streptophyta; class Magnoliopsida; order Lamiales; family Oleaceae; genus Fraxinus; species Fraxinus floribunda. The sequence continues at coordinate 6,767 of CAIGRS010303845.1, forward strand.
TCATGGGGCAAAAAGTGAGTTTAAATATTTTCATTGAAGCAAATTCTGAATTTAGATTCACTTGGATGTACATTAGAAATGTAAAAGCTATTTTAAATCCTTGTTTGGTATACATTAAAATTTTCATTTTCATTCTTCTACTCATTTTCAATCACACATTCTTTAATAAAATAATAATTTTCATCACATCAATAACTTTTCCTTCTTTTTCAACCACACATTCTCCATCAATCTACTATTCCAATCTAGATTTGTTTATCAAATTTTTTAATTCTCTCTTTTAACCCGAATTCTTAGCTGGAAGCTATAGTCACATTTAACCAGATTAACTCAATTTATTGTCGAACCGTTGAATCTTGTTATTCATGAAAATATAAATGGATGTTTTTATTGATTAATGTTCACAATTGACAATCATCTTTCTTATATTGTATGTCTATCTATATTTCATTGATGAAATGGATCATCTCTTCGTGCATAAAGAGATGTATTCGTACATTTCAGGGGACGTGTGCTTTACGTAGTACCTTTTAAGTCGACTATGAGTTACTCGAAGTATCTTCAATCGTGGTGTAAAATAGTGCAAAATAAATCTAAATTATGATTTAGATATTGAAAATAACCTCAATTTTCTAATAGAGAGATGCAAAAGAAATGTAAATTGCAATTTTCGACAGAAAATATTAAAAAAATGCAAATTTATTGTTTACATTCACGAGGCAAAAAGTGAGTTTAAATATTTTCATTGAAGCAAATTTTGAATTTAGATTCACTTGGATATACATGAGAAATGTAAAAAATATCTTGCACCTAATTTTACGGTACCATTGAAGATAAATTCATCTTTACTGTTACATGAGTAACTTATCATCATGTTCAAAAATAAAATTTACTTAAATTACTTTCGAAGCTTAACCAAACATGCGATATGTACAAGTCAAAACAAACTTCACTACATTTAAGACCAGGTTTTTGCATGTGTACAAGCATTCAAATCGATCTATTTACTCAAAAATATAAACAGAAAAATTCAAAAATATACTAAAGAAAATAAAAAATTCAAAACCCCAAATCGTTCACTACACACAATTTTTTCTTTTCCCCCTTCTCACAGAAAAAAAAAAAGAAGAAAAAAAGGTTTCCGCCGAGTAATTTGCACTCAAAACACACCCTAATATACATTAGATTGGGCTCAAGTTGAAGCGAGATTACAGGATAAGAAATTACTACCAAAGCCGTCTTTTAAAGCTTCGGGTGGCAGTCTGGTAAGTACGAACCAGCAAACCAGCTCCAATTCCAACTCCAAGGCAAATGCCAAGACCTATTCCAACACCAACCCTGACGCCTGCGTTGAACCACGTAAGCTCCCCATCTTCATTCCAGTACAAGTTATGGTAGACTTCATCACTTTCCAGTTTATAATTTCTGTATTCTGCAACCTGAAAAGGCCAAAAGGAAATATTTCTGAGCAAATGCATATTATATTCATAAACGCCAGTGAATGATGATGCCAACTCTTCCAACAAAAATTAGAGTAAACGAATTACTACAAAGAGAGTGACAAACACGCTTTGTGAAACAAAGCATGAATATGGTGACATAAGGCTAGCAGTCATGCATGAGATGCAGCATGAAATGGTTTATCACAAGTTTGCAAAACATTTGACACAAAACAACAAACCAAGCCTTGTTCCAATAAATTTGGGGCGGCTATGTGACTCCTTTATCGCTATGTACGGTTCACTAACATATGTACTTGAAGGTTCAAAGCAACAACGGTAGACCATGTTTGTTTGGTGTTTTTCTCTGTATTCTAATTTGTTCTACTGAAATAACATCATTGTTATAATTCCAACTCCAAGGCAAATGCCAAGACCTATTCCAACACCAACCCTGACGCCTGCGTTGAACCACGTAAGCTCCCCATCTTCATTCCAGTACAAGTTATGGTAGACTTCATCACTTTCCGGTTTATAATTTCTGTATTCTGCAACCTGAAAAGGCAAAAAGGAAATATTTCTGAGCAAATGCATATTATATTCATAAACGCCAGTGAATGATTATGCCACCAACTCTTCCAACAAAAATTAGAGTAAACGAATTACTACAAAGAGAGTGACAAACATGCTTTGTGAACAAAGCATGAATATGGTGGCATAAGGCTAGCAGTCATGCATGAGATGCAGTATGAAATGGTTTATCACAAGTATGCAAAACATTTGACACAAAACAACAAACCAAGCCTTGTTCCAATAAATTTGGGGCGGGCTACACGACTCCTTTTTCGCTATGTACGGTCCACTAACATATGTACTTGAAGGTTCAAAGCAACAACGGTAGACCATGTTTGTTTGGTGTTTTTCTCTGTATTCTAATTTGTTCTACTGAAATAACATCATTGTTATAACATGAGCCTTCTTCAAAGCATGTTTGGAAAATGTTTATAAATGATTTATATTATAAATAAATAGAAATGAGTGGTGGTTAAGTAGTATTTTATGGGTCCCTCAAAATATGTGGATAAAAAGTGGCTTGAGTGTCTATAAACATGATCCAGACATAGGCCAGTTTACGCATGACATGACCCAGACATTTTCTGTATGAGGAGGAAATATGTGGCTTGAAGGAGGGATTGCAATGGCATAAACGTGTATATCAAAGATGATGTTGGGTAGAAATAGAAAGATGAGATAGTCACTTTTCATGGTCAATGAATTAATGTCTTAAAAGATAACAAGAAGAAAAATAACTATTGATAAAGTTAAAGAGTCCGTGTCAGACATGTTGAACACCAACACTATTCGAAAACTATACTACACTCCTTTGACGGTATTGCAAAATTAATCATTGATTAGGCACTACCTTCAAGCACTCATGCGGTCATTCTTAACTTCAGCTTGTTGAAGACTCAATGTAAATGAATATTATGTCTCCTTTGTAATAACTTATGCTTTTAGAATAAGGAAGTTTGACATGGTATCAGGGCAAACAAAGAAATCAAGATCAAGTCTTGCCGCCACATATTTCATGTCCTTAAAATATATATCCTAGTGAGAGTTGTGAAAGGCACCTACCTGTTAGAATAACATCACATGCATTGACAAAAGGGATCAATTTTATATAGAATATCTCATAAGAGGTAGGATAAAATTTCATACATTTGCCTAGTTTCTGAAATCACGTGAATCTTCAAAAGAGCAACAAACCCAGTGGCAACTAAAATAATCTTGGTTTAATTCAAACTCATTTTTACTGATGATGGTTCTTTAAAAAAATTGCCTGGTACATTTTCTAAAATTTCCCAGTATTCCAATTATAATGGTAGTCCTAGTCAGTTAACTTGTTCTAGGTATCAACAAATCCTCTCTCTGGGCGTGCATGCACATGCTAACATATTCCATTAGCCTCGTGTCAATCTCTCACAAAGTGCCATGCACGCTGTGTAAGCAGCCCCAGTATTATGAAGAAAAGAGACACCAGCATCTACTTTGTGCTTGCTATGCATGTTTTCTATTCCATTCTATTTATTATTATTCTTAATCCTCAACATTAAACATTCATGAAGATCAAATTAATACAGGCAATTCTGGAGGCAAGAGCACATTTAAAAGACGCTAGCACAAATTGGAAAATTTTTTGAACGGTATACTTGAAAAGGCTGTTATATGACCTACCAATGAATGCTTATATATGCTTTTTAAATTAATGCTGATATGGAAACTAAGGCAACAACATATTCTCTTGAACAGCTTCCTTTGCTTAATAGCCGACCATTCAGAAATTCATTACAGGATTTGGTCCCGACCTACAGCGACGACTACACTATATATGGTCTGTGATGCACTGGCTGTGATAAGGTTAAACAAATAAATCAGCCCACTTCTTTTTTTTTTTTCTTTTTCTTTTTTTTTTTTGTGTGCAATATATAAACTACCAGGTAAAAATCACAAGCTAACCATTAACAAAATTCAAGGAAAGTTGGCTGCTACGGCTATTGGGTTTTCATCACATTTTATCAAGTCGCTCTAGTTATCTAGTCTATATAAAGAAGTCTGAGGGGGGCCTTTTTGTATGGTGCTAGAGAAAAAACGCAGAGGTGTGAGGTCTCTTTTGTAAACTTCTTCCTTCTCAGTTTTACTAAAATATCATCTCACTTGGTAAAAAATCAGCAGTAGTGGAAGTAGCTCTCACATGAAGGTAATCCACTTTAAATATGTGTTTCTATGAATACATTTCCTTTATTGTTTATTCATTATTGCTCTCAGGTTCGAGATTGGGTTTAATCCATAACATGTGTGCTCAATTAATAGCATCAGAAGATTAGCCAGAAAAATATATGATAAATAATTCATGAAATTGCAACCACCAATGATCACATAAACCAAACACAAGACTGGAATTATCAAACTTCATTACCTGTAAATCAAGTCCAGATGCAACATCTTTATTGGATTCGGTGGTCTCATACTCAGGAATCGAAGCCAAACCCAACGTTCCCTTTCTATGCTTTTTCTGATGTTTAAGCTGCAGAGTCCTGGTCAATATGACTGGTGTTCGTGAAAAGCTTCCTGCGACACAAACTTCTATAGTAGGTGAAAACAATTCAGCACTCCTAATCTGTTTGCCCTTCAGAAATCCCGTGCCAGGACTCATTACCGATTCACAGTCCATGCTCCAACTATGTGTTGTGTTGTTTGAATCCCCTATCAATCCATTAGCATTAGGCAGTTCTAGAACTCCAAAGAGCACAAGATCCTCTCCATCAAAAGCTTCAAATTTTGTACTCCCCGTAAATCTTATACTATCTGTGCTCACAAATATAACCTCTTCGGATTTCTTATACACCTGATCCCTTCGAAGTAAACAAGAAACTCCTTCTGAGTCAATCGAACATCTTACACCATTCACTTCAAGGAGGGTATCAGGACTGAGCGGGATGTGATTGAGAATAAGAGATTCGGGGGTTGACTCGTCCACCTGGAAATTGCTTATTCTGATATAGAACACTCTTGTGTCAAAGGTTCCATTACTTTTGAACGGTGGTGATTGATACGAAGACTGCCTTTTAATCTTTACTCCCGGATCGACCAGATTCCCATTGCCATGTGATTCATGAAAATTCTCCATCTTTTCCGGAAATTAATTTACACCAAACTCCTATGCGGACATTGATATAACCAGATGAATGCAATTCACAAGCACGAAGGAATCCTGTTCTGTAACCAACACAAGTCAAAAATCAAAAAATTTCTTAAAAAATGTAAAAAAATATTAAGGTAAAAAAGCATCGTGCATATACTAGTTGAATTCCAGAAATTTGAAGAGATTCCTTATTAAATACTCCCAAGAACCCACAGAATTATGAACAAATTTGCATCAGAGAAGCATACGAAGTTAAGGTTGCCACTCGCCAGGTAGTAAAAAATCATTGATATTTGCAACTGAATCCTCTATTTAAGGAAAGGAGAAGACAAAATCATAACAAATAGACCAACATCAACATCCCTCTGTTTCACTCAATTACTGTACCCAATTTTACGGGGTGAAAAGCATAGTTAAAAATACAATAATCAAGAATATTCCCAACAATAACAACAAAAAGAGGGATCAAAATGTAATTCACAAGTAGTCTGCTCAGCCAAACAGATTCAATCTAGAAAAACAATACCCCTAAAATGTATTAACGGAATTAGAAAAGAAAGAAGGCACATATATATATATAGTTAAAAGGTCTGCTAAAACCTGAAGCTTAAAGGTCAAAAGCAACAAAAACATTAGAACAGGAACAAATGTCTTAAAAATATTATGTTGATTCAGAATCAAGAAACCAATCATATAGGCTTGTTCCATAAACACAAAGTTAAAGTCTCTCTTATCATTTCAAAACACTCTTTTTCAGAAGAAACAAACACCCAATTTTGTTAAAGGATAACAGCGAATTCCTCTTTTAAAACTTTTAAAATCGAATCTAAAGAATCAACATCAGAGCTCTAACTGCAACTAAAAGATCGGATTCAAGTTGATATTCTTGAATTCACTACCTCTTTCCTTTCTTTTTCGTACTTTCTGGGCAGCAACAAATTCAAGAAATTAAGAAAGCTCCAAAAAGCAGAATCCAAGAGTGAGAATCTCTCAGATCTCTAACCTGCGAGCTTTTGATCCACCCACACGATTTCTTGTGGCCCAAATCAAGAGTCAGAGACCCCAGTCCTTGGATTTTCTGTGGTCAGCTGTAGTATAAAATTCAAGTACGGAAGTTTTTTGTGGATTGAAAGGCTGAGGATTTTATGTGCGGTCTAATAAAAATCTTGAAATTTTTAATTTCGTCGTGAATATTCCGAACATAAATAGAAGCGTGGATATAGTATTTTATTTTCGCGTGTGCACATGTGTACGATTATATGCATGTTTGGATAAGCTTAGAACATTAGCTTATAAGCAAATAAATTTTACATCAATATTTTTATTTTTTTTTGTTGATTAATATATAATTTCATTTTTCGTCACTCCATGTTTACCAAAATTTAAATTGAATCACCTAACTTTACTTTGTCTGAATCAGATCACTAAACTTTAATTTATTTTCATTAATCACTTTATTAGCTCCCATTACTAAACATATGGTACTTGTTTGGATTCATTATAATTTAAAATGAAAACCAAACGTTAATTTTTATAACACTTTTAATACGACTCATAATTATTATCCACTTATCAACAGTGTTCTAAAATGCGTAAT
>CAIGRS010303849.1:0-18013 GCA_903798395.1 Fraxinus floribunda
GGCTCTATGGTTTTAATCAGAGTGGAGGAGGGAGACCAATTTAGATGGGGATAGGAAATGTGTCTGAATCGTGGGCATAGCACTTTATATCTAGCCTTAGAAGTTGTGTAGATAAAATAAAATGAGTCTCACATACAGCTTATATATCTTCAGGCAATGAATGGTCATTTAAACATTTTAAGGCCAGTCATTAAGAATTTTGGTAGGAGTATGAAAGTTTATCTATCACGGATGGTTTGAAAGAATTTGATTTGGTGACAACCTAGCAATTTGTAGCAAGTAGCAAAATTTTCTGGGTCCGCCCGCACTGAAAAAATTTCTTGGGTCCGCCCCTGCTTACAGGCCCCCTCACTGTAGCGCGGGGCCCACCTAATGTATTAAAAAAATTGTGGCCCCACCCCATGTGTCTAAACCTGGCAACAAGGCCCCTAGCAGTGAAGAACGGTTCATTTTTTATTTTATTTTTTTCTAATTTTCCAATCACGCAACGACAAGTGTATTCTGTGAAAAAATCACGCAACAACAAGTTGATAAAATTGATTTGAACCAAATTCCGATATAAATGTATCAAAATGTTGATTCTGATCGGTGGCTGTACTAAAGCCAAACGATCCGATCAAGTTAACACTGCACCTGTGATCTTGACTGCACTCGAGGCATAATTAATTCTGTCAATGAACTGAAATCTATCTTGATACTTGTTTCAAGGCCGTAGCCATAAGCGAGAGAATCGTTTTCCCGATGGTTCAACCGTTGAGTTATAACAAGTGGGTTTCATCTGCTTTCATAATTGTTAAAACCTTCTTTGGACTGATTTGTTCAGAATAGTTAGATTCGACGATCACACTGGATTTAACCAATACAATTTCCCATACCCTTGGTTTTTCCCTGAAGATTAGGTCCCACCGATAGAATAGAGACGATAACACAACAGGGGTCGACCCAAACATCGATAATATAAAGCTCAACTCGACTCAATCCCAAACATCAAACATTCCAAAACAAGTTCAACATCCAATTATTGTTTCTTCTCGAAATCAAACACCATTGTCTCTAAAAGAGCAGATATAGAACACTACAGGCTACACAATGACGACTAACACAACATTTGATGGTTGAACTACAAACAAACATCAGCATAAACCGTCTAATGAAATTAATTAAAACATGCGCCTGAATCGACAGGATAATTTACAGTCTCGAACTTTTTGCACAAGATATCCCACAATTTGCAGCGAAGCAGATAGTATAAGCTCCTAGGCGATAAGACGCCAGTAATACATTTATTCCCTATGCTGAACTCAGAAAATCCACGAGTTTCATACCACGATATTTGTCCCATGTCCCAGAAAAACAACATGCAAGTACATATGCTATTGGTTTGCCAGCAGACTGATCGGAACAACTATTATAATTATCCATCTTCAAGCATCTGCATCCAGCACAAACCACAGGTTCAGATTAGTAAATTCGGTAGGAAGGATTAGATAGCGCTCGACAATATTAAGAAATTAAAATTGTTTGTCGTATTGTCTAGTTTTGTTGAACACCTAGTACTACACACGATTTATGAGCTACTAAGTGTTGATTCACTAGAGTTTTTGAAACTCACCATTTGGGGAACAACCGCTCCCTGAAGAAAATTCTGAAGATGATCTTGGAATTGAGATGGACAACTGGGTAGTAGAGAATGCATTTTTATTGTGTTCATTGTCATCCAAATTGGACCATGGTCCCTTGTCTGTAGGCCACTCACTGAAGAAGGGATGCACAGAATGTTGCTCCTGCTTTGCTGGTCCAGGTGAACCAATATCACTGCCAAATAAACAGTGTTGCTGATGTTGTTTTGACACCGTGTCAATAGGCACAAAAGCATGTGGCATATGTAGTTGGGGGGATGAGTGGCCCAGAAACTGAGAATCAGATTTCTGTTTAAGAGAAGGGCTTGACGGAAGTTGAGAAGGTGGTGTTAGATACCATGCGTTGCTGCCAACGCTAGAGCCCAATTTGAGGCCTCCCATGCTTCCAGAAGCTTCTGGGGAGAAAATGTTCTGATCAGCATCAGGAGCGAGTCCATGAATGTACCTGTGATTAACTTATGCTATAAGCTGATAGAAGTCGAAAGGGCTAAGGAGACAGAGGAATTAAAGATAAAATCTGTGTTTCTCATTCCACAAGATCAAGAATGTAGCTAAAGAACTAAACTGAAACTTTCCCTCGAGCACCATATATATTGAGAAGACACTAAATCCTTAGCAGAGCTCACAGTTTATTTTCTTTAGTCAATTCATTCAATTTGCTTCGATTGATTTGTCACAAGGGAAAAAAATGAAGAGATATTAACTTTTTCCTTCCATGCATAAAAACACATAGTAGCTTGTAAATCATAAAAATCATCATTTACCACTTTTGATCCTTTATGCTCCTTCCATAGTTTGTATGACCCATGTATTAGAATAATGATCAGCACTGATTTTGTCAATATTGCCAACAGTCCAACAAGATAGACAAATTAAGCAACATTCAGTAACAGGTACCAAAGTGCCAGGGACATTAATTACAGACTTCCTATAATTTGATGCTATCAGGTACGTGAACTAAAAAATAAGAACGTGGCATACTAGCTTAAATAAAGTCCTTTTGAAGCTTTGTCATAATCCACACCAATAACTTCCTACAGCTCCACTTGTTATGTATTCATGGCACTTTAGGACTATGCACGTACATACCGTTCATTTTTAACTAGGCCATATGACCTGCAAATCTTTCCAAAGACCCCCTAAGTCAAGGCCAACATATATTTACCCAACTCATTTTTCAATCGCATACTTACACATCAACATCCTTAGTAATTTCAGTTCTTGTGCTCAGCAAGTATTAGGTTAACCATTAGCTCAATTCCCAGCTACAAAAGGAAACCATCAATATCTCCACCCACTGGCAGGAATTATAGACAATGAACAAACCTTTAGAACTTCCACTTACTTTCGACCAAAATGATGTACCATATCATATCTTAGCTCCAAGGAGACTTGCTCACATTCTTCATCACATTAGCATTAACGTTCCACAAAAGAATGATATCAAAAAAATGTATAGTTTGCTACAAAGAATTATCCAATTACCATAAGGTTATGGTAGAATAACATAGCTCATATTTTACCAGTAAAAAACCGCTGAAATCATGGCAATGAGTCCCTATGCAGTAGGAAATCAACTACGGACTGGTGCATTCTTCCACTACAGGCTTAGGGACCAGGGGTTTCAGAACTTCCACATATTTAGTCAAATATTTGAAAACATAGCTGCTTGTGAGGGAATTTATCATAGTTCAATCCACAGAAACAGAACTTTAGTGAAGACAAAGAACCTAACCGACTAAATTTCAGCAAATATTGCATTTCTTAACCTGTTTCCCCATTTAAATTTTCTTGATTTTAAATCATTTAATGATTACCGAAAAAAGCCTTAGGCTTGAGTACAAGCCATCAGATCTCAATATGACAGCTCATATTTGAAAACAGAACATGCCTGATAGTACTGATGCTGAATAAGTGCCTCTACTCGATGTACAACTACTATTTCCTAATAGAAAGATCTTCCTGGTTCTGAACCTGAATTTAAAACTACAAAATGAGAGGATCTCTCAATAATATCACCAAGAATAAAAACATTATGGCAGATTAAAACACAGAATGAAAAGAAAACAACTATTGTACATCGTAACTGATAACTCTAGGCAATCATTTCATATATCTGCCAAAAATATTGCTCCTCTGGGTTAAAAAAAGAATGTGGTTGTCGGATGAGCTATCCTAACTGTTACACAACTGAAAGAAATGTACCAGAAAAGGACCGGACTCGATTAATTCATATGATAGAAACTTGGGATCTGACATAACCAGCAGAATTATGCACAAATCAACACACCAGATTGAGAAGTATACAAATATTGTGCTGGACACAATGTACTTGTGTCAATAAGAGTGACCTTGTGAGAAACAAGTAATGCTGGATAAGCAAAATAGCAGTCAGGAACATCATGCCGATCTGGTATGTAATCAATCTAAAGATACTCCTTTAGAAGCACAGATTTAAAGTTGAAGCCAACTTTACAAAAATCTATACCAAACATACCATTAGTATTTAGATAGCTTCCAAAAACAACTTATATCATCAGTGAAGTTATATCGGCATTTTCTAAAGGTGAACTGGGAAAGAGACCAATCATTTTGGGGAATTCACTGGGGATATATTATGGTTGGATGAGGAAGGCTAAGAGAAGAGTTATGGACTAAGTGAAAAGAGAAAAAAATACAGATGTTAGTTCAGAAGCACAAGGGCAAACTATCTGAAAGTTCTGTTAACACGTGTAAGAAAAGTCGAATAAAGGATCTTAGCTAGACACAGTAGTAAAGTGACTCTACGCTCTTTGTTTTGTGTAGATAAATGCAATGGAAATTTGTTTTAATTTGATTCTCATGACCCAAAATATCTTCATTTGGTCAAATCTGCTGCATTGTTCCATATGCTGATTCTACGTAAGCAGACTTGTACCCCCCTTATCATGCCATACTTAATAAAATCTTATCTAGAAAAGGTCCTTCTGTCAAGAATTATGTGTTCTGTGAGCAACAAGCAGTGCTGGACCTTAGAACATGTCACTATAATGACAAATGAGTCAAGTTTAAGTGCAGGATGCAAAGTGAATCCTTAAGACACAAATGATGCAGGACAAGTACCCCTGCTTCATCTAAAATTGAGGTAAGGTCATCGTGAATCAATTATTGAATACACTAATCTAAGATTCAATGATAAAATGAATCGAGTAATAATCATAGAACATCAGCCCATTCTATTATTCACCAAGAGAGTCAAGGAGCCGGCATACCTTTTACAAACCAAAAAAGTCACTCTTTATTTCAAAGCACTCACAGAAGTTAGAAACTAATACCTAACTGTTCTACCCACAGATTGCCAAACGAAAAGAATAAATGTCCTTTCCTCTTAAGTGCTCTTCTTTTCGTTATATCTTTCATCTTATTGAAAAAGAGTTCCTAATTGAAATTTTTTGAAGCAGAACAAGGGAAGAACACAAACTTTAATCACCCCACTTGGCTGGAAGATGGGTAAAAAATGATAATGCAAGTCGGTATTCATTTGTTTCTGTAAAACATACATTTGGAAATAAATTGAATGATCAGGGAACTGGTTTCTTTTATATTCAAATTTCCTCACCTTTAAAAAGGTTCCGCAAGGAGAATCCTTCCATATCTTTTCATTCTAGTTCTACACTTCTATAACTCAAACAAATGATAAAATATATTCCTGTTATCAACCTAGTTCTTTTGCGGGACTATCATACAAAGAAAGCAATATTGTTTTTTTCTCTCCTAAAAGGTATGCTTCTTGCATGGCATAAGAATAACTCATGTAAAAAGGCTTCGATAGCTAAGAGTCATAGTTGCAGCAAAAATATCCAGATTTAATCACAAATGTGTACTTGATGGTAGGCAAAAACAGATGGACCAGAGAAATGTCGCGAAGTTCTTATTTCATTATACAGTTTCTAGCATAAAATAAAAAACTAAGCTTAACTGAGTTACCTGTACTCTTTGTTATTGATCCCATAGGACACAGGGTCCATCTGCAGCTTTGTCACATTACTCCCAAAAGACAAACCTTCTGAACTAGCAGAATACAAGGGCATGTTTCGGAAGCTTACATTGCCACCAGTTTGGTAGCTTCCACTGTTACCACTGCTCCCACTAGTGATGTTCGTCATTGCAGTTGATAAGGATTGTGAAGTAGATTGAGTTTCCACAGGCTTTCTTGAACGGTTGCGGCCTCGGTGCATGTGCCGCTCACAATATTTGGAGTCTGGATGCGCATCTTTGGAGCACCTCCATTTCTTCCCATCCGTCCTCCGGCATCTCCCAGGCTCAGGGTCAAATTTCTTCCCAAAATAGGAACAATATCCCACTGCATGTAAAAAAATCCAAAATCAAGTCCCAAGAATTAAATAGTGAAGGAAAACATCATTTAAGTCATTCGCTCTACTTGAAATTTATGAACATTGATGAAGAAACTTCAACAATCACTTTTTTTTTTCTTTATCTAGCTTCGGATGTGATCTAACCGCAGGTTCACCACTTCTTTCTTTTTTTATTCTAGACCTAAGTTACGAGTAGAAATAAAGACAGGAGCTAATTTCATTCACCTACATAAAACGATAACAAAAACCTACACACACAAGTGCGTGTAAGAAACTTGCTACTGAAAGATAACAAGCTTCTATTGGCTCAACTAAGCAAATTTGATGAATTAACATAAGAGGAGCATTGTTGCTCGAATTCACGGATTCGACACTCATCCAGCCTTTCCGCTTGTCTACAACAAGAACATTCTATTGACACAAGCATTCAGTTGCCTTCTGTGTTCTACATGTATATAATATGTGTGTGTGTGCAAACATAGTTAAATAGATAAACAGAAACAATTACAAGCTGGGTGGTGGAAGAACCGGGCAGATAGTGCCTCCAAGCTGTGGCGAATGGGGATGACAAGATCAGGTGGGACTGGCAAGCCAGCCACAAGGTACTTATATATCATGGCTTGATGCTCCAGTTCCTGCCACTGTACTGCTGTAAATGGCGGTCTGCACCTCACATACCCTAGTTCCCCTCCTGCTCCCCCCATCCCCACCGCTACTGACATCGATCCAGTCCCACTCATCTTTCCCTCTAATTAATTCCCCCTATTTCAACCCGCACTGAAAACTCTTCAATCAATATATCTCCTTTCAGAATCTGTCCCCAGAAATAACAAAACAGCAGTCAGCAAACACACAACCAACATATGCATATAGCGAATGTGTATTTGTGTGTTTGTGCCAGGAGAAAAAATTAAGAACAATAAACTGAATACAAGCTTTGCAAAGTATTTATTAAAAAGCTGCAGTTCAAAAAATTTAAGAACGTAAAAACAGAATCTACACGCACACTTGCACTGCCTTAGATTAAGGCAAAGACAGTGCGTGTGTTTGTTACCTAAGAGGGGGACAGATCTAGGGTTTGCCCAAACATAGAAGGTAGAGTTCAGGAAAAGCCGAGGCTGAAAAGTAAGAGAGTTTCTGAGGAATTTTAAGTACACAAACACTGCAAGAACCCAAGATTCAGAGAATTCAGAACCATTATTTTTGTGAACATTTTCTTGATTTTGTTTTTAATGGAAAACGGGGCAAGAAATTTTTGGGTTTGGGTTTGGGGGAATTTATCGAGTTTAAGCAGGGCTTTGGGTTCGTGGGATTGTTGAGATTATAGGGCGCATTCGAGGGCAGTTGGAGACAACACAGGATTGGGTGGGGTTGGAGATTGTGGGGGTGTAGGGGGCTGATATTATGGCTGTGTGCATATACAGTTGTCCAATGATGTAACAGGTCATGTGATTTGTATGATGACTAAGTATGCAACCTTTGTTCTTAAGTTTTGAGAATTCCAATACACAACAAAATGCCAATAGAACTTGTTTCAAGTAGTACATATATCGTGTACCCAACAGGGGGTGTCACTTCAAGTAGTAGGGAGCGTCGGGTGACATCCCTATGAGTACACTTATGTACACATAACATTTATCTAAATTTTATAGTAAAATTATTTGTAAATCATCATATAAAAATATTAGAGTAATATTATTTATACGTCATTGTATGCATAATGATGTACAGATAGATAACATTAAAGAGAGAGGAAGATAATATAATCCTAGTCCCTATTTGTTTCTCATTTTTTGCCCATTTTAGAAGAATTAGGACCGTTGCACAGTGTTACAGCCATCGTTGTTGACTTGTTTCTCTCTTGATGAGCCCCACAACTTTGAATATAACGGTAACAATTCTCATTTTTATGCTGAAATGATGAGAAACAAACAGTGGCCTAATTTATGTAGTGTTGATGATAGACAAAATGAAAGGTGAAATTAAATTAACAAAATGAAATGTGAAATTAAATAACTCAATTAGTTGTACTTATCATTTAATGTCACATTAGCGTCATATAGACTAAAATTATAATCTCAATGGAACTAAATAGCATTACCCAAAAAAAATCTTGTTGTATATCATCGTTTACATAATCTTTTACATATTGATGAGGTGTCAAAAGAAAATGGAGGATTTTTTTTATTTGATTGATGGGATTTTAACTAATTAAATGTCGCCACATCATTTATTGGTAAATAAATTTGTAAGTTGTGTGTATAATCAATTACACATATCATTACTCTAAATTTTACTCCCTCCATCCCACAAAAATAAATTTACTTTTCTTTTTCATTTGTCCCAAATTATGTCATTTTTTTTATTGAGAGTATAGTTAATTTTTTAGTTTTCTAATACACCCTAATTTAATGTGCTTTGTTATCAACAAATATGAACTATTTCTATTTAAATTATTATATAATATAGGGGTGTATTAGAAAAAATTATTTTTTCAACTATATGAATTATATTATCTTAATCTGAATGAAAATGAAAATAATCCTATTATTGTGAGGCAGTGGGAGTGCATCTCCAATGACTCACTACATTAAATCTAAATTGTGATCTTCAAAATGTTCAGAGTGACTGAAAACATCTCCAACTCAGAGATGCAAACTGCATTTTTAGACCGAAAATGTAAAAAAGATATGATTTTTTTTTAGTAATGTTATTCATCCCCAATGAGGTTACAAACACAGTTTATGTGGCGTTAATGTGACATTAAATGATATGTGAAATTAAATAAGTCATTTAATTTCACATTTTATTTAACCTATCATTTAGAGCCACATAAACTGTGTTTGTAAATACACTGGAAATGAATAACATTACTTTTTTTTTTTAGATTTACTTGTGGGACCCACAAGATGCAAAAAAACTACTAATTCACTTGCACCCAATTTTTTTTTTTTTTTTTTATCTTTCCATTGGAGCAAAAAACAAATTAGATCTTATCATTGGAACAAAATTTGAATTTAGGTACACTAGGATGTAAATAGAGATGCAAGTGTGGTTTTGAAGATACCAATTCACATCCAATTTACACCATCATTGGATATGATCTTATTTTTTCTTTTAATATTTTTAGTTGAAATTAGAGCCAGTTTGGTTGAAAAGTAAAATTTATTTTTAAGATTAATAAGTTATTTTTAAATATGTTTGGATAATTTTTAAATATATCGTTAGATTTGAAGAGTTTTTAAATGAATATGACTTATTATAACTTTTTCAGGGAGCTCTTTTAGAAGGAGTAAAAAGAAAATTGGAAGTCTTGTCAAACAGATCTTTAATCTTATTATGTACACAACAAACAAAAGAGGCACCCATTTTTAACAATTTTGCGTAAGATTCTAAAGATTGGATTGGTATAAGATATTGCATTCACAAATATTATCTACTTATTAAATGAATGAATGCTAGAGTTTGTCGTTTAATTTGCTGCATTTCGATGAAAATACTTAGAAGATTCTTGATTTCGAGTTAACTCGTTAAACATATTTATACACAATAAAATAGTGCAAAGTAAACTTTAGTAATTCATATCATGTTCTAAGTTTGAGGATGCTTAAGAGTTGATGTCCACGTAATCCAATAATATGAAGTTCAACGGACTGTCACAAGTAAAAGATCCACCACCCTCTTGTGAAAATGGAAGACTTTGTATAGCTTTATTTTGGGCTAAGATGGGCGGAATGATGATTGAACAGTATCTCAAATAAAGTGAACGGTGCATGGGGTTACTAGGTCGAAAATATTGGGTTTATGTGATATGACTTTTGTTTTTACTTTTATTTTTTGAAGGCTGATTTTCTTTAAAAGTCTTCTAATCAGAAAAGTATTTTCAGAAAATTAATTAAATATATTCAAAAATCCCGTCAATTGGGCCCATAATGTTGTGAAAGTGAGCTCATTTCGAAATATAAAAAGTGGAAATTACATTAACCAAATTTTCTAAGTTAGAATTTCAGAATCAAATGTAATGTTTGTTTATACAAAAATTAGATGATAATTCAATATTAATAATAATATTATAAAATTAAATTAATTTATAAACAACCCTACCTCCATCCACCCACCTCATTTCCCTAAACCCTAAATTTTCATTCTCTATCTACCTCTCATCTCTCTTAGCGCCTTCACCGGCACCGCATGGTACCAATGCTCATAGCAACGAATGTCGTTCACTATTGTAGATTCGATCTACTGGAGTTTTTTTTTTTGTTCGGTGGTTTGATTGCAGTGCCGCCTTGATCCATTCTAATGGAGTGGCGATTTTCTACATCAGTGCCTCGAGCGCAGCCGCGCTAGGTGGTCTGCAGTGTGAGGGGTGATGACACTGTGTGGGGCACTGCATCATTGCACAATGGTGATCACTGTGTATGTGTGTGATAGAAAAAAAAGATGAAATATGTGGTGGTGCAGTGGTGTTCTGTGCATACGGTGTTGTGCGGTGGTGATCTATAGCGGTGTTATCACTGTGCAAAAAGGTTGTGATGTAGATCATGCCTGTAGTAGCTACAACAGCGCAAATCACGGTGGTGATGATGATTTATTTGGTTGTTGGGTTGGTGTTGATGGTTTCCATGTTTTAGTGGTTTTAGGGTAGTCGTTGGTGGTGGTGGTGGTGGTGTTAACTGCTTTGAGTCCTGGTGGTAGTGGTAGTGGTAACATTGGCTGCAATGTTTGAGATGATAATTTTGTTATCGGGAGGTAGTGGCGATGGTTTCGGCGGTGGTGGTTTCGACGGCGATGTGGCGGATGACAGTAGTGAGGTGGTGCTCACATATGATTTTGTTCATTGTAACTAATAAATTCATTGATGTGTGACCAATAAACAGTATGGACCAATAAAATAGATAAATTATGACAAATAAATAATGTGACCTAAAAATTTGTTAATTTGTGACTAATAATTTGATAATTTGTGATCTAAATAGAATTTGTGGTCAATTAATTTGATATTTGTGACCATGAAAAAAGTTGTAATTTGTGACCAGTGAGTAATAAGTAACCTATTAATTTGATAAAATTGTGACCGTGAAATAATTTGTAAACTATAAGATTTTTAACTGTGATCAGAAAATTATTTATAACCTATTAATTCGATAATTTGTGATCAAATTGCCTAGAATTTTGACCTTATATTTAATTTATACAATATACTTTTAATTAATTATTTCAGAAATAAATTTTAAAAAATATCTTATTTTTGAAATTTTAAACATTTTGTCTTAGCTTTGAAATGAGTTATAGCTCACTCTTAGTTACAAATTTTTCCCATATAAAAAATGATTAAAAGTCTAAACTATTATGAAAAGAAAGAAAAAGAGAAGAAAGAATAAAAGTTAATAGACATATATGTATTATAATGAGAACAAAAGCCATATATTTATAGTGAAGGATTAGGGATACATATGGTAATAATTTTTAGGCTGCAGGGGTACAATTATCATTCATCAATAACTTACCATTTACAGTACTTTCCTTTGAATGACACATTACAAAATATCTATTTTCTTGGTATATTATTTGGCAAAAACCCGATGGAACAAAAATGCCAACAACAAAGAATACAAATATAGAGAGTAATAAGATGTTGTCTCATTAAAACCTTGTCAAGAAAATTCAGTTGGACAAAACTTGATCGAAGGAAAAGGAGTTCAACTACTCCCCTTGATTCCAATTCTTGTATCAAGTGATCCATGTCTTGTATGTCAATGTCTTCAATATTTATATCTTGTACTGTAATGTATTCAAAAAAATTCAGATGGGCAAAACTTGATGACTACAGTAATATGATAATTCGAAAAATAGTTCTTGTTGATTTCTTCAGGAGTCTCATATATATCAGAGTATTATTGAGAGTAAATGTCTTTTAGGTTATAAACATTCATTACACAAAGAATATGCTTCGTTAAAATCTTATTAGAAAAAACCTACGGGAAAAATTATAATGAAGGAAAAAGAGTACATTTATTCTTTTGAATACGCCACAAAAGTTGCCTCATTAAAAATTTTGCCAGGAAAACCCAAAGGGACAAAACCTCGGTCAAGAAAAAAAGAGTACAACTCTTGTTTACTCTCCATCGTGATAATATTACTTGAATTATATGTTTCAAGCATATTAAATCTTTCAACGTAACATTAATAGACATGCCGATAAGCTAGCTATAATCAAATTTATTATATGCATGTCAAATTTCATGAATTGTCGACTGATAAATTAAAGACTTATGATTGCATCCACCAAGTGATAATTTATCTATTTACACAATTTTTTGCAGAAATTCATTATAAAGAGTCATACATTTCTTATTACGACTTTATTATTTTTTATATTCATTTCGCATAAGTATACACTTTTAAGTGTTTAGACTGTAGATCCATAAATTTCAGATTTCTCTAATAATTTCAATTTTATTATGTTCGCGTCATTTTATTTCACCAATCACTTCTTCGATCGATATATTTCAACGAAATATATTTCAACGAATTTATTTCGATTCATCGATATTCATAATATGATGCAATATATCATGTGCAAAAGTGTTGTCAACGACTTTTTCTTATCTTTTTCGATTCTATTTCTTTTTCCATAATAACATAACTTATTGAAATATCTCAATTTTCATTATTTCAAGTACCTGGACCTCTTCAAGGGTTTTATGATATGTTATACTCATTAAGAATATGTCTCCTTAATAAGACCATCTTTATCAATTGCTCTATTTTCGCTTGGAAGATTTTGTAATAGAATCAAATATCATCACGCTTCAAGCTTGCTATAACTTTATCAAATATAATATAAACGAATTGTCCTTCCATGAGTCAATTTAAGTTGGAGCATTTAAAGATGATGTATGAGATTGTTAATCTCTTTGGTCAGTAAATGCATCTAAATGAATTATCTTTCGAACTTCTGGTTAAAGCTGATGCGTGAGACTGTTAATATTTTTGGTCAGTAAATGCATCTAAATAAATTATCTTTCAAACTTCTGGTTTGAATTGTCTTTTGCAAGGATTTAGATATTGATGCATTTGGATATTATTTTCAGCTTCTTAATTCTTCAATCTAATGTTGAGAGAATTGTCAAATCAAATTGACAGTCATTTTTATTGAGTTATAAAATATCACCCATTTGGGATAATATTTCATACTAGGCATTTATTCTCAACATTTTTACTTTCCATCTCAGTGTATTGTGGTGGATTAAGTTTACATATACTGCACTATCGAAATAATTGAATGGAAAAAATAGGCTCTGACAATAAGTCAAGTTATAATTAGGAGAACTATGATGTTGGCATGATGTGTAATAGCTTTCCTTAAACTGAAATGGGAAGTATTTGATTCTCAATTAAATTAATTGGAGGCGTTTAACAAACAACAATGTTAAACCATTTATCGACATCTCAACTAACACTCATTAAAAAGTTGAGATTTAGGATTACTAGTGTTGACCTCGTAAAATGGCTCTGACACTTATTAAAAAGTTGAGATTTAGGATTACTAGTGTTGACCTCGTAAAATGGCTCCGACGTGGCCAACAGAAAAAATCTTCAAGTCAGGTCCTCCCTGCATACATAGCACGACGTCAGTCACCCATGGCCTTTCCTAGAGAGATTGGGGGCAGCCGCGAGCACTTCGACGGTCAATTCAGTTTATGTTCAACCGAAAAATAGTTCACGACGATGGAACACTTGTCGGGAAAATGGTTGATAGATATATATCAAGATAAATGTGCTAATGTACGGGGGAAAGGATACTCAAGTTTACCATGTTTATTGTAAAGAATTGGGTTCCAATCTCCTTCAGGCACAAGTAGGGTGTATTTATACCAAGGATGGGAAGAGGAGAGCCGTCGGATGAGGAGACACGCGTTATCAAATCCCTAGGGCTCGTCCCATCCTAGGTATCAATCTGTCTTTCCATAGGTTGGCTGGTATTGAATGTTTCTGACAAAAGCAACTAAATTTGACCGTTTGGGTCCTGTTACACGTCTCATCAATTAGGGATTTAACTTTGGGAAGATCTTTGTATGAGGGATCTTCGCCGGGGCGAAGTGAGACATGAGTGGAGTTGTAGAAGTGGAGTACGGGCATTTGCATTCGCGGTGTAGCGCACTAGCATATGTCCAATTCGTCTGCGTAATCGCTCCTGCTTGTACAGTCACCTCATCTCATGCGTAGTCGCCTCGACTGGAACGTGGTGCGGTGCGAACCACCCCTGCTGACACGCGACAGGTGAGGCGGCGGGTCTGACTCAAGCCCGTAACAACTAGTATTAAAAAGACACATCGTCTTAATTGTATAATCTGAAAATTATGCTCACAATTTGAGTAGCACTTTCGCAAACTTCATGTTGCGAACAACTTGCAATCATCTAATATTTGTATCAAATCTATTAGATACAAATAATATCGAGATTGTCAACGTGGAGAATGATGGGTGCCCCATATATCATCCTAATTAATTTTCAGAAATATAGGGAATTCAGTCCTTGTTCACCTAGTAACGATCAATGACCAATTTTCAATAAAGAGAACAAACATCAAATATGATTTCATTGGATAGAAGAATATTCCGGTTCTTCATTGAATATCCATTTGNATAAGGAATTCAATCATTATTTAACTAGTAACGATCAATAACCAATTTTTAATAAAGAGAACAAACATTAAATATGATTTCATTAGATTGAAGAATCTTTCGGTTCTTCACCGAATATCCATTTGAATATTTAATTTTGCATAATTATTGATTCGGTTATGGTCCAACTAGTCATACCAAACAATAAAGTCGAATTGAATTTCTGGTTCAATATAAGATATAATTCAATTATTTAATTCTAAGAATATGATTAAACATTATATAATCATATATCAGTCAAGTAATTAAACTAATCAATGTCCCCATGACATTAATTACATGTTGTACTTCAGTGATAAACACGCATTCATAATGATACATTCTTTAAAACATGTGCTATTTCGAGAGCACGTTGTATTTATTATTAGTCATTCAAAAATAATATATTAATATTCTTCTAAAATATTGAAAATTATAATTCATACTCTTTAGGAGCAAGTCATGTTCTTCTAGAATATTAATTATGATATTGTGCAACTTCAAAGACAACAATGAACTCTTATTTCGAA
This sequence comes from Fraxinus floribunda, assembly GCA_903798395.1. Lineage (NCBI taxonomy): Eukaryota > Viridiplantae > Streptophyta > Magnoliopsida > Lamiales > Oleaceae > Fraxinus > Fraxinus floribunda. The sequence continues at coordinate 15,196 of CAIGRS010303849.1, forward strand.
ATATTAGCTCTTCAGTAGTCATACATTTGCTTATTCAAAAGCAATATATCAATATTCTTCTGAAATATTGGAATCAGAGTGTCATGCTCTTCAAGAGCAATAACATATTATTATTTAAAATAATAAATTGTATAAAAAATATTTTTCAGGAGTTGAAACACAATTTATTTTATTTAAATATACTTTTCGGGAGCAAGTAAAATCTAACCAGAATATTAATAATAACATGTTACTTCAGAAGCAACAATATTTGTAATAGACAAAGCTACAAATAATATTCTTCTGAAATATTGGAATCGTAATGTCATGCTCTTTGGGAGCAAGTAATATTCTTCAAGAATATTAATTAGAACAACAACATGATAAATTATTAAATTAAAGTTTATGAAAAAAAATCTAAAAAAATTCAATTACCATATAGACATGATATGAGTTTATATAGAAAAATTAATTACCAAAAATGTATTAGCAAAAAAAATCTTCCAAACATGCGTTAAGGAAAAAAATCTTCATATACCGAATTTAATGATAGAATATTGTAGAATGAAATACGTTCAGGAGCATACTATAGAATATTTACGCATAAAGGCATATTAATGCAAAAATCATGATGACATTTTATATAAACATGATTTAATTCAAAGACAAGTGATTAAGTAGAAAATGGTAAATTCAGATTCATACGATTAATTTAAAGACGTGATTTTATGTACAGTCATGAATCATAAAAATTGTACAGATATGAATTCAAAGATATAAATCATAGATCATGCATATGTACATACATGAATTGACTAAGCATGAATAGACTAAATTCTTTATGGACATGCAAATAGACATATATACAGATGTGAATTGAAAAAGCAAGTTAGAATCTGATTGCAAGTCTGCACCGTTATGATGTATGTGTATATTATAAAAAATCCACATGTCACCAAATTAATTTTGGTACATNATACATGAATTGACTAAGCATGAATAGACTAAATTCTTTATGGACATGCAAATAGACATATATACAGATGTGAATTGAAAAAGCAAGTTAGAATCTGATTGCAAGTCTGCACCGTTATGATGTATGTGTATATTATAAAAAATCCACATGTCACCAAATTAATTTTGGTACATGTGGTAGATGATTATACTTTAAAAATTACTATCTTCACTAAACTTTGAAAAATTAAGTTATCGTGCTGATAACATGTTATGAAAAGAAAGAAAAAGATAAAAAAGAATAAAAGTCAATAGACTTGTATAATTATAATGAGAACTAAAGCCCTATATTTATAAGGAATGATTAGGGATACATATGGTAATAGTTTATAGGGCTGTAGGGGTACAATTATAATTCATCAATAACTTACCATTTACAACATAAACGTTGAAATTTTGATAGTTTTGATTATTATTATTATTATGGACTTGGAAAGGTCAAAACTTTCTAAAACAAGAACTAATTAACAATCTCAATAAATGACTTGTCTGGCTCTATTGCTTAATGTAATTACCATAAATGTATAGCACTACAAATGCATGATCGAATCTCTTGAGATTAGGGCAGCCTTTGGCTGTGTCTTCGTGGACAAACATTGCTCTTTAAATTAACTTTCTCAACCCTTGGGATTGCCCATGACCAAAAAAGGAAAAGAGCTATAGGGATGGAAGGGCATATTTCCTTTTATTTTTCTATTCCATTTTAAAAGTATGCAAACATGTTTCATTTTGTACAAGGAAAATATCATTAGGAGTTTCCAACCTGTGTAAGCGTGACATTCCCAACTTACCATTTGTTGCATTTTGACTGGAACCTCGTGTTGAAATTGTTGTTCAAATCAATAAAATGATTTATAAAATAAAAATTGATCAAATAGTCGCATGAGTGAACAATGCAGCTGCAAGGCCATATATCGGGACAAAATATCTCGGTATGTTTTATACCATGCGGCCACATAGGTTTGTATCATGCGGTCGCATGGAACAAATTTTCGACCGTTTCGTTCAAATTCTGGTGGCTTTTGGCGGATTTTCGACACCACTTCATATAAAAATGTTTGATGGCTACATATAAGTGGTTAGTGATTAACAAAACATGTAGAAAAACATATAAAAATAAATCACCACACTTAAGATCATTATTCATTTCAATTTCATATTCAAAATCTTATTTTTGTTCTTGAAGTTTTGGTAGACAAAACACAAGTGTTTAAGTATTTTTCTACAACAAGGTTTGATAAATCCTACAAATCATTTGCTGGGAAACCCTTTGAGCACCAAAATCCATTGAGAGGGGGCAAATATCGTTTGAGGACAACGATCTCCGTGTTTGAGTCTTCCATATATATCGTTTGAGGACAACGATCTTCGTGTTTGAGCCTTCCATATTGTTTGTTATTTTTGTTCGTGGTTTGATTCAAATTGTTGTTGATATTTGATGTGATGCTTCTTCAACTTTTCTTGATTATTTGTATTGATTTCTTCCAATCTTTTGTGGAAGATTAAATGACTATTACAATATGTGAAAACATAAGATAAGTTTATCAATCTTCTTTTGTTTGTTTCTATTATTGAATTTAGAGTTTCATCATGGTTTTGTTCATTTTGTTGATTTTTTCTCCATTTCCTCTCGTAGTGAAAATATTTCCAACAATTTCAAACGATATCTCTGCGATGGAGAATGGAATCACCAAGGCTTAACGAAATGATGAAATCCGATAAAATTAATACATTATCTTCTCAACTATTTTGGTAAGTTAAATTCTAATTTCGATTTCATGATTATAAATGCTACATATTGATATGAATATAATATGCATATTAT
>CAIGRS010303886.1:0-11422 GCA_903798395.1 Fraxinus floribunda
GGCAATGCAACCCAATTCAGGTAAACATAAAAGCGGTAATTATATAGTTCAATCCAACAAAGACAATCTCATCCATATTTATATGAATCACCAAGAACAGCACACTATGGGTCTATCACCAAAAGGGAAATTTTGAATCAACCAAAAACTTTTCCACAAATGTTATATATCAAAAAGAAAAAGAACAGTACTCGAAACAAAAATTGAACTTATCCTTTCCAAAATGGGAGCAGTGCTTCCATAAGGATCCATCTTCTTCTCAACCTTTTCTTTAACTTCATCTACCTTCTTCATCTCCTCATCCTCCAAGAATTTCGTTTTCTTCACCTTACCAACAAATATTTCGCCACTCTCGTTGTCATCATCATCATCTAGCACAAACAGCATTCACTATCGCCTTATCCTTATTATCCTTAACGTTGATACCCTCACTCACTCTGGTTCGCCTCCCTGTAGTACGTATGGTGTCTTAGTCTTCTTCGACTTCGAATCTGGTCGTAGAGCAGCAGCAGTTCGACGGCCTCTTCGCACTCCGCTATACACTTGAGGCATATTGATGATCACCCATCAATTACAAGTACTTCCAGGATCCCCACTGAATAAAGGGGATTAGGGTTTATAATATAGCCATGATAGGGCTCAGTATTGGGCTTCTGCAATTTGAGCCCATAGGGTGGGAAAAAAATTTGCAACACTTAACGAACGTTGCAAAAAGTGAAATTTTTCGCAACATTCAGCAAACGTTGTAAAAGGTAAAATTTTTGGGAACATTTAATAAATGTTGTAAAGCGTGAAACTCTCGCAACAATTAGCGAACGTTGCAAAAAGTAAAACTTTTAGCAACATTAAAGAAACGTTGTAAAAAGTTAAATTTTTAGCAACATTGAAGAAACGTTTGCAAAATGTTATATATTGTATATTTCAACAACAGACACTAAATATTGCTATAGAACCAAATTTTAACAACTTTAAAAAACGGTGCAAAAAATGAAATTTTTGCAACAATCAATAAACGTTGAAAAAGGTTACATTAGCAATATTCATTTATAAAATGTTGTCAAAACTCAATTATGTTTATTAATTGCAACATTCACTTGCTAAAATCTTGCGACAGACCTCTTTAACAATATTTAATCAACGAATGTTGCCTTTTGCATGTTGCAAAAAGCCATTTTTTGTTTAGTGTACACACAAGTCCCCATATTTCAATAAAATTATCATGGGCCCTTCAACTTTATGATATTTAACTTTATTGTCCCTTTTTAATTTCAGTAAATATGAATCAAAATATGCTCGAAGAAATCCAAATTCTAAATAAAAATTGATGTGTTTTGATATTTTCAGGATGAGTAAAATATATGTTGTAAGAAATAAATAAGAGACAATGGAACTTCTCTTTCAACAGTAGGTGGCTCCCACAGTATATACTTCGAGTCCATTTGATACAAACACAAATATAAATAAACAAAATGGGTAAATTCCATCATGCCTTGTCCATTTCAATCAAGGCGAATTTAGAATCGGACTACAAGTTGGACTAATATGTAAAAAAAATGCACATGAATTTTTTTGACATAAAAAAGATTTTGTTAACACTAAAAAAATTAAATTGGTCGAGGACTGGACAAAGCTACAACCCAATCCAATCTTCCCTATATATGTCCTTGAAACTAATTAGTTACCCTTTACTTTTGTAGGAAGTGAATTTTTTTTTTTTTTTTGAAAATAATGGGATAATTGTAGCTGAGGCCTCAAACCTTTCAAACAGTTATAAACTTTCTCATAACCTTTCAATCGTTGCAGCGTCACCCAAACCTTTCAAATTGTAACAGTTGAGGCCCCAATGGACGGTTTCCATCCAATCTATAGTTAGTTGACCCAAAAAATTAATTTGACCATATTTTAATCAATTCTAAAAGGGCAAAACAGTAATTTAATATTTCTCATATTAAATAATTAAAAACATAAATCAAAAACAAAATAATAATAATAATAAAGGGAAAAATATCTTCTTCGTCAACCCCCACCCCACCCCAAACCCTCAACCCAAAATCAGAAATTTGTCACCGACCATCATTGTCGCCTTCGTCATCTCCATCTTCCAAAAGTCACTCAAGACATAGAGTCATCTAAACAAGTCCAAATAGTTCAGAAAAAAAAAAAAACTTCAAAAAATGAGAAGAAACCAAGAACAATAAAATCGAGGACATGTTTTGTAACCAACGAGCAAAGAACTTGTAGTTCGGACGCTTAATTCTTTGGAGATGAGTGAGAAGATGCCTCGATCGAAGTTTGAAAATGTGCCAAGGAAGGTTTCAATTGAGTTTGGTGAATATGGAACCAATGATCTGAAAGTAATTTTGCTGGGAAAGCAGGGATTTGCTGTGTGGTTATTTTTCCCACAAGCTATTAGAACAATCGCCTATTTTTCCTTGCCTTGAAATCGATGAATGTGAAGATGTTGAGATATATGTTGAAACTGTCGAACTAATATACTGCAGAAAATTGAAGCAGCGATTGATTAAACAAAGTGTTGCATGTGATGGCGGCGATGGTGATCGATGGCGATCAATGGCAAATTTCTAGTTTGGGTTGAGGGGGTGGGATGGGGGTTGGGGTTGATGAAGAAGATAGTTTTTCCTTTTTATTATTTATTAATTAAGTTTTAATCATTTTATGGGAAAAATATTAAATTAATGTTTTGCTATTTTAAAATTGATTAAGATGTGGTCAAATTGGGTCAACTAACTACAGATTAGATGGAAATTGTCCATTGGGGCATCAGCTATTACGATTAAAAGGTTTGAGATGATGGGTGCAACGATTGAAAGGTTAGGGAAAAGTCTGCCACTGTTTGAAAGGTTTAGGATTTCAGCTGCAATTATCCCTAAAAGTAATTTTAATGTTCTATTATAAACTTTAAATTGATAATGTTGTTGCTCCTGAAAAAGCACAACTTTGCAAATAATTAATATTATGTTATAAAACATACTCCTGAATAGTTAATGTTTTTAAATAGGACCTTGCTATTGGGGGAGGGGGGGCCTGGGGCCAGGCGCCCCCCCCAATAGGGGGCCACCACGTGTCTCCTAGGTAAACCATTATGTAAATGGTTTGGTACATAAAGATTAATTCTTTTAAATAATAGTTTGTTGGTGCTCCTAAAGTAACACATCATTGTTAATATTTTAAAAGAATATTAATTGCTCCAAAAGAGTATGATATTACAATTTCAATATTCTAGAAGAATATTGATCGATTTCTAAGTAAAAGCACAAATTATAACTTTCAATATTTCAAACTAATATTGACATATTGCTATTGAAGAAGTTAATATATGGTTGTTGAAGAGTTAATGTTAAGAAATAATAGTTTGTTGTTGTTCCTAAAGTTACATAACATTATAATTAATATTTCAAAAAAATATTACTTGCTCCTGAAGAGCATGAATCACAAATTTCAATATTTCAGGAGAATTTTGACATATAGCTCTTGAAGAAGTATATTAAATGTAGCCTTTTCTTGGAGTAGCACATTATAATTCTCATTAATATTTTAGTTCGATTTTACTTGATCTCAAAGATCACAATAATAAAAAATCTAATATAAATTACGTTTTTACTCGTGAAAAGTAAATTCTTTTATAATTTATTACTCTAAAAAATAATATGTTATTTCTCATGAAAAACATAATATTATTGTTACTCTAGAACGAAGTACGATTCAAACATTTGAATATTTCAGAAGAATATTGCATAATTGTTGGAATCAATTAATACATAATCAATATTTTTGAAGAATATTATGTTTCTCTGAAAGAAGTACAATTTTATATTTATTAATATTCTTGAAGAATATTATGTAGTTATTTTTGAAAAATCACAATTTCGACATTTCAATGTAAATATTGTATTAATTTTGGAGAATTGCAATTTTAATTAAATTGCTTCTAAACTACTGAAGAATCAATATTAAGTAAATCAATATTTTTGAAGAATATTGTTTTGAAACTACAAAAGAGTCAATGTCGTGAGATGTGAATGAATAAATTTACTATTATTAGTAATTTATTATTCACTAAATAAAAAGGAAACCTACAAAGTTTGTAAGAGCGTTTCTCAATTAGTACACTATACGAAACTTTAGTGACCATTTAGATAAATATTGTATTAACCAGAAGTTCAATAACTCTTATATTTTATTGTTTGCCAATTAGACCATCACTGAATCAATAATGATGTGAAATTAAAAATTTAAATGGACATTTAACGAAGAATAAAAAAAAATTTCAATCTAAAAAATCATATATGATGTTTGTTATTGAAAATTAATCATTGATCGCTACTAGCTAAAATAGTGATTGAGTTCCCTATTTTTAAAAATTTATTAGGGTTATAAATGAGCCCAACATCCTCCACGTTGATCATCTATATATTATTTGTATCTAATATATTTGACACGTATACTAGATGATTGTATGGTATTTACAATATGAAGTTTGCAAAATTATTGCTAAAAAATGAGCATAATTTTCAAATTATACAATAGATGGTGTGTTTTGTTAATGCTAGTGATAAAAAATCCCAACATTTTGATAAGTATTAGTTGGAATGTCGATAAATGGTTTAATATTGTTGCTTGTTAAATGCTTCCAATTATTTTAATTGAGAACAAAGTACTTTTCATTTATGTTTAGGAGAAACTATTGCACATCATACTAGCATAATAATTCTTCGTGTTATAATTGGCTTATGATCAAAGCTTGATTTTTCCATCTAACTATTTTGATAGTGTAATACGCGCAAAATTAATGCACCACAATGTACTGAGATGGAAAGTAAAGAATATTGAGAATAAATGAATAAATTAAAGTTTTAAACCCTTGTACTATATATCAAACCTTGATGGGTGATATTTTATAAAGACGTTTGCTAATTGTCAATTTGATTGGACAATTCTCTAAGCATTAGGAGGATGAATTAATAAATTGGAAATATTGTACAAATACATCATTATTTATATCTTCCAAAAGATAATTCGAATCAAAAGTTCAAAAGATAATTTATTTAGATGCATTTATTGACCAAATAGATCAATAATATCTCACATGTCATTTTTAAATGCTCCACCTCGAATTATCATGCTAAGGGACAATTAGTTAACATAATATTTGATGGCACACCCGGAGCGTGATGATATTCAATTTCAATAAAAAAATCTCCAAAAAAAAAATGGAGCAATTAATAAATATAATCATATTAAGGAGATATATATTCTTGATGAGTATTTAGATATAACAAATTATAAAATTTCAGAAGACGTTCAGGTACTTGATATGTTGAAAGTTGAGATTTCTCAATAAGTTATGTTATCATGGGAAAAGAAATAAAATCGAAAAAGAAAAGAAAAAGTTATTAACAACACTTTTGTACATGATGTACTACATCATATAGCAAGGAAACAAAATAAATGCATCGAAATGTATCCATCGAAATAATGATTGGCCAAATAAAAGGGACGTAATCCTAAATTGGATTTACTAGAGAAACCTAAAGTTTATGGACCCGCAATCCGAAAATCTAAAGGTTTATACTTGTACGAAAATAAAATGAGAAAGATAAAATCATAATATGTAATGCGCGACTCTTAGCATAGTAAATTTTGTAAAGATTATGGTGAATGAAATCAGAGCCCATATCCTGTTATCTTGATGATGCATGAAATTTAAAATACATGATAATCAACTTATCATCATGATTCATGACTATTAATATTATCTCCGAAAGATTTGATATGCTTGAAGCATAATTCAAGTGATATTATCATGAGGAGGAGTAAATACACTGTGTACTTTTTTTCCTTGATAAAGGTTTTGTCCTATTGAATTTTCCTGACAATGTTTTTATTCAAAAAAATAATGTACTCATTTTCCTTTATTAGAATTTTTTCAACGGGGTTTTCCCCAATAAAGTTTTAACCAGACAACATATCTTTGTGTAATGAATGTCCATAATATATAAGACATTTACTCTAAAATAATATTATGATATGTATGGAATTTCTGAAGAGATCAATAAGAGCTATTTTTTTGAATGATCATGCTACTACAGTCATCAAATTTTGTACCACTGAGTTTTCTTGAAGATATTAAAGTACAAGACATCAATATTGAAGACATACAAGACATAGATCGTTTAATACAAGAATTGAAATTAGGGGGAGTAGCTGTACTCTTTTTCCTTCGATCAAGTTTTGTCCAATTGAATTTTCTTAGAAATGGGGAGTGTTGTAAAATAATGAAAAAATTATTGTAGATTTATTTAGTATTATCATGATACATAGATGAGTTTTATCAAATTTAGAAAGTCAATTTCATTCCAATTGTAACTTTCATTTTGAACCATATAAATACGGTTCTTGATAATCAATAAAATATACACTTGGATTTTTACTCAGGTGTGATGAATGTTCATAATATATAAGATATTTACCCACAAAATAATATTATGATATGTATGAAACTCTTGAAAAGATCAACAAGAGATATTTTTTTGAATGATCATGTTACTACAGTTATCAAGTTTTTGTACCACTGATTTTCTTGAAGATATTGACGTACATGACATCAATATTGAAGACATTGACATGCCGACATGACAATATTGCTTAATGCAATAATTGAAATCAGGGGAATAGATGTATTCTTTTTCTTTCGATCAAGTTTTGTTTCATCGAATTTTCTTAATAAGATTTTAATGATGCAACAATTTATTACTTCAAATTATTTATACTCTTTTTTCATTTTTTTTGTATTTTTCCCCATCGGGTTTTTGTTAACCACGTTTCAATGAGATAGTTATTGTCTAAATAATCATCAAATGGAGAGTGTTGTAAAATAATGAGATAATTATTGATGATTATTTAGTATTATTGTGATACATAGATGAGTTATATCAAGTTTAGAGAGTCAATTTCATTCCAATTGTAACTTTAATTTTAAATCTTATAAATAAGTGTCTTGATTATCAATAACATACGCACTTGGATTTGACTTTCTACTTTTCTCTCTATTTATTTTCTATTGATTCTCTTTTATTACTTCAATTTTATAACATAAACGAATACAGACAAAAATATCCCTGGTTCACATCAATAATTCTTATTTTTATTTCATATATTTTGAAATCAATTTCTTATTTGTTTTTATTTTACTTTTGTAACGAGAAAAAAATTGTAAGATTCAACAACTTTAAAATGTTTGTATTACTTATATAATATATTAAGATAAAATTATTCTATTTTTAATAAACAATGAAATTTCATAAAATGAATAGTTATAAATTTTTAAAATTTCAAATCAAACGTGTTTTCTAATTTTCTATTAGAAGAAATATTTCTTTCAAAATGACAAAACAAACATGTTTTTAACAATTTTAAGAAATACCCTCAAAATTCTTCCCTGGAAATGAACTCAAAACTTAATACTAAAAAAATAAAAATAAAAATGGGCCCTCATTTTTTTCTCAAACTCATTACTAACTACACACTTTTCTAATAAAATAATTTTACATATAAATTTAAAAAAAATCTATTTTTAAATAACACATCATTCAATCGTTTGCAAAATTTACTTTTTTAAAAAGTGGATGTCGAACAAACTCTAATATGATTCGCGTGAGATTTGATTTTGATTGATTTGGACCTTGATTAGTCATTTGTATCAAAATATCATAACTAATAAGTGGGACATTTGATGAATAGTAGCTTTGACGCAGTCGTAAATAAAAGCTAAAACTGAAAGCTGCAATGTCTATTAGCAATTGCTTGACCAAGTATTTTCCTCGGGAAAAAATAAAGCAGCTCTAATGTTGCAATTTTTTTTATTTTTTTATTTTTTTATTTTTTTTTTCTGTGGTGGGACTTCAGAGTCAATTGCATAAATATAAAATCACGTGACTCTGCTAAAGAAGAATATTTTGTTATTGATTCAATGTTAGCTAATACACAACAATTTGTATAAATGCGCAATTCAACTAGTCCACGTTTGAGTCCCATTTTTAGGAGAAATAGTAAATTTTTTTAGAATGTTTGATTATAAAGTAAAGAAAAAAATGCTGAATTTATATGCAAAATTATTTTATTGAAAGTTGAAGATGAGTGTGAGGAAAAATTGATTTTTGAGATAATTGGACTCAAACAAGAGCTTAATTGAGTTGGAAAATTTCAAATGGAATGTCTATGAGATTAATTGAAATTAGTTTAGACTTTGAAGTGGTGAACAAGAAATTTAAGCTACTATTTCGCTTCATTTCTTCAAATTCATTTCTAAATACACATTTTACAAAATTCATAACATTTATTAACCTGTCATTCACACATTTCATCAATTTTAATTAAAATCTACTAATAAATTCGATATTTGTCTAAACCAAACAAAGGATTATATTCGCCACGAAAACCATGCAAATTTAAAATAAAACTTTTTATATTTTAATATCTAAATAATATTTGTTTATAGAAGATGGAAATTATAGATAATTCGTGTTATGTTGACACTTTCAAATCTTAATTCAACGTTATAAAGTCAAAATCGCAGTACCTGTTCAGTATGTAATATTTGGTAGAAGTGAGTTTGGCGCAAATGTGTAAATGTCCCTAACGTTTATTTTTGGCATTAACGTCTCTAATTTGTATTTTGATGCGAAATTTGTCCTTTAAGACCAATATAATCTTGGTTATAATTACAAATTTTTTTTTATAAGTTCCTAACCTTTGGAAGGTACCAATGAGTCTCGAGCATTTATTTAGCGCTTGTCTGTTTTTGCTAAAAAGAAGAATTTGCACCGTTTCAGGCACTATTCAGTAGCAGTGTTTGACTTTTTATCTCTTGGCATAATAACAAGTTCGAAAAAAAAAAAAAGGGTCCAAAAAGCTAATTCTGGCTGATTTTAAGCAGAACTAGACAGGGTCTTAGTAGTATTTCATTGAGCTACTAAACATATAATGATAATCGTGTCAATTAAATTTTACAAAAAGGAAAAAGAAAAGTTGAATTATCGTGGTTTAAGTGCATGTAATTGATTTGTGGTGTGAAAAACTTGAATAAAATTAAGATCATTAAATTAACTTGTATAATTTTATGACATTTGACCAATCTTATGATGTTTTTATTAAACATAAGAGCTCTAATATTTTTAGTTAATAAAATATAGCTCCCTATCTTAATGATTTTTTGTTTAGACCGTGTTAATATTAAAAACGTACTGCTTAACGATAATTAAACATTATAGTAATTATATTAGCTAAATAATTTTTATCTGTTACACGTTTTAATTGTACCCATGATACTTGTGCCACCAACTTTTCTTTGACGTGTTCTTATCTTCAACCTTACATAAATTAATAATTATCACTCCTATTTTAATAACGGGGTTCGTCCAAAAAGTCCGTTAGATGACGTAAATATCCATCCATCATAGTTAAAAACTAATAAATACAGAAGTACTACACAATATTTTCTCTCATTTCAAATCAGGCAAACATAATATTTTGACATAAATAATCATCATCAACAAGATATGTTAATTAATAGTAACTTGAAGGTAAGAATTAAAATAAAAAAAGGTAACGACACAAATCCTAAAATGAAGAAAAAGTTGAGTTTCTTAGTACAATTAAAATATGGTGCAACAAATTATGTTTGAATACTAATTTTTGGTGAAATGAGTTTTATAACAGTGACTATTTTGAGAATGTATGGCTAAAAAGAAAGAAGAGTTTTTGGGCTTAAGTGCATTTTTTTTATTCGGATAATGTGTAGTGGAAAATGAAATAGAGAAAAATAATTTTTTGAAAAATGTGACTCAAATAGGGGGCTAAATTTTGGTGTCAATCGAATTGCTCTAAACATTATTATCAACACCTTAAAGAGTTGTGGGTATCGTTGGAGGTAACAATTACTCTGTCTTAGGCGACGACCTAACTAGTCAAGGCAAGGGTTGTGATGGCCTACATAAAAAATTACATAAATACCCTGGAGTATGATTGCCTTGTTACCCGAATGATGGACACAAGAGGTAGTAAGGTTGAGATAATCACTAAGGCTCATCCCGAGTTGGATATTTCCTTTTCCCTAGCTCCAAATGGTGAGGATGGATCCTATGCCCCCCCCCCCCCCCCCCCCAGAAGTGTTGGATATTGTTCAAATTAATAATGAGGAGTGATTTTTGAAAGTGGGAGTGATTTTTGAAAGTGATGAAAATGGTACAAGCAAAAGCAAAACAAGAACAAAAAAATAGCGATGACTGAAAAATGGTCTGGGATGCCTCCCAGGCTTAAGCTCGGGTGTTGCAATTATAGTGGCTATTTTGTTGAACTTGACAGCCGCACAGTACAAAAATTTGCCCGTTGGATTTTTAAATTTTGGCCTCGTTTTGAAGGGTTTTATACTCTTTTGACTTGTTTTTGTACATTTTCGTGCATAAATCATATCACAAATATCAAATTGATTTCATTACATCCAAAATCTAAGATCAAACCAAGTTTTTATAATTTTGTGCTTTAGTTCATTTTTCAAGTTTTGTTTGCTTGATTCAAACTTGGATTAATGTTTATTTACTCTTACAAACTAGCCATAAAGTCTTTAAACACTTACCTCGGTGGTGGCAAGTATCGTTTGAGGACAATGATTCATAATCGTGTTCAAACCTTTCATTTTGGCGATTTCTTGTTACTAGTTTTATTTTCATTCTTCATCAATTTTGTTCAACAATCTCAAACGATATTTTCAACACAGAGAATGAAATAATCTTGGTAGCTATGATAAAGATGATGAATCAGACTTTGTAAGACTTGACGATTCAACGAGTCGAACTTTACAAGATGGAATGACAAGTTGAAGTTTCCTCTTACAACCTTAAAGACTTTATATCTTGGATCCAGACTTGACGCCATTGTCGGAACCAACCACAAATGACACCGACGAAAAAAGGGTGGAAAGGAAGAAGAAAGAAGAAGATGAATTGATATATAGGGGACACATTCTAAATGTTTTCTCCGATCGTGTCTATGATCTCTACACAAATAACACCTCGGCAAACTGAAATATGGGAATCGTTGGAAACCAAATACAAGGCCGATGAGGAAGGTACCAAAAAGTTTCTTATTTCTCAATATTTTGATTTCAAATTTTTGGATAACTTGCATTTCTTAGGACAAGTTCATGAGTTGCAAATCATTGTCAATAAAATGAAGGCCGTGAAATTGATCTTCTCGAAACCTTCCAAGTTGGTGCAATAATTGCGAAATTCCCATCTTCATGGAAAGGTTATAGAAAGAAAATCCTTCACACACTACGCCAAAAATGAGCATTTACAACATATAAACGGAAACATTTGATAGTTAAATGTTGTTAAAGGGGTCT
>CAIGRS010303900.1:0-10508 GCA_903798395.1 Fraxinus floribunda
CTAGGTCATTTTGGGAAGTACCCCGCCCGACATATAGAATGAACTTATAATTACAAAATCGACTTATCAACAAACATGATTTTTATTTACTTGATCGGATCAAAGAAACTTAAAATTTACCGGATCAAAGCCAAAGTAAAATGATATAATGCAAATTTTACAACCAAATATCCATATGATACGCCAATGCATCCATCACTTGTATCCAAGATTATCAAAACTCTTGAAATTATATAATTATATTGAAAACAGTGGCCGAACAAAATGTTCATTAAGATTCACGTTATTCAGACTTGGAGTGTGTAAAACATAATGATGTTAAGACTAATCATTCTAGTGTCTAAGTGCAGCACAACATTAGTTGCACTAGTCAATGTGTGGCCTGATTAAGCCCATGTTTGACAACCATTAAAATAAAATTATTTTTTCTCAAACTTAATTTTAGTCGCACATTCTCACAATAAAATATTTTATGGGTAAATTCAAAATTTTTTTCAACTTTTTAATCACACATTCTTCAAAAATTCACCATTTCAAAACCATTTTTTCTAAAAAAAAATAAAAATAAAAAACCTCATTTTAATGGTTGTCAAATAGGGCAAGTAATCAGCTGACAATCACACACAAGAAGTTGAAATTTGACAATTTTATTCAATCTAATATGACGTTTCAGCCTGAAAGTTAAAATAAGAAAGAAAATCAAGGATCTTGTGTTTTTTTTTTTTTTTTTTTAAAGAATATGAAATAGTTAGCTATCTTTTTTGAAAATTATAAATTATATATATCAATTTATTGGTGTATCAAGGGGAAAAAAAAAACGTCATCTCATATTCTGTCAATGAATCTGTGATATAATTTATGTACAAGTTGCAAAATTGATTTTTTTACCAACCATGCTAGTTGTAGTGTTGTATAGAAAAGTTTGACAACTTTTTTGATAATAAGCCTATGACGTTGTCGCAGACGCCCTTCAATAGGGGCCGCTACGTGGCTACTTGTCAAAAAAGTTGTTAAACTTTTATGTAAAATAGATTTATTCCTTTTTTTACATGGCAAGTTGATCAGTGAAGTAAATATTTTGGGCGGTGCTACGGGTACATCAGGGGATATATAACCGTGTCCATAATGGACACGTGTATCCCCCCTATTGGGAGGGTGCCGGTCCACGATTATGCATCCCTTGATGTACTTATAGACTTTTCCAAATATTTTTGAGCAGAACCTACGGCTCAACTTGAAGCATCCAAATAGTTTGTCAAGTTGGTCAGTTCAAGAGGTAGCTCTTAGTCCGCAGGTACAAAGAACATTTTTATTTTATATATAAGTACATTAGGTGGTCTATTCATGTAGGAGGATCTAGGTAATGTGGCCTATATGATTCTATAATATGTTTATTATAAAATAATTGACAAAGGTATCCATAAAGTAGTTAAATCATCTTAAAAAAATATTNTATATATAAGTACATTAGGTGGTCTATTCATGTAGGAGGATCTAGGTAATGTGGCCTATATGATTCTATAATATGTTTATTATAAAATAATTGACAAAGGTATCCATAAAGTAGTTAAATCATCTTAAAAAAATATTGTGCTTTTGTTTTTGTTTTTGTTTTTTTTTTTTAAAAAAAACCCTACATTTAGCTTCTTTTTAATTATTTAGTATTGTGTAACACGGTTGGTAGACATGACATTATGGATTATGACAATTAAGCCTCCGTTTGGCAATATTCATAAATTTTATACGTAAATGATCAAACTTCAATTTTAATCACATTTACATAAGTTATTTTGAACACTTTTTTGGACGTCGAACTAACACACTTTACTATTGAGCTAGTTTATGAAAACAAAACTGATTCAAAAGTATATCCCTGAACATATAACGTCCACGCAATATCTTCATATAACAGACATAGAATCACAAATGCTTCTCGCCTTCAACAATCGGATATTTGTCACAAGACACCTCAATAACTCTTATCTTCCAAGCATTACTTCATGACCATTAGCACTCAAAAAATGAATGCATGTTATCAAATGCTTTTTCTAGTGATCCCAAAATCCCTTGACCAATACTTGGAACTATAAAATTACAGTAGGCCTGCTAAAGGTAACTGTATAATACTAGACAACATTAAGAAAGGGAAAAAAAGAAGACGTTAAATTTTGATTATTCGAAGTCTGAATTCTCGAGTCATGCGTACCAAAATATGCTCATATGGTTTTCAATCGATGTTTAAAACGAGAAATATACAAAACAAAGGCCATAATTATTGTACACTGAACAAAATCAAGGCTAAAATGTAACAGTTATTCATTGAAATTTGTTCTAAGTACAGATTGAGACATAATTCAAAAAGAAAAGGAAAACTCAGGTGCACTTTGCACTATTATCAAAACCCTACAGGGACTTGAGAAAATAAAAACAACTGCTGTTCTCAAATGGAAAGCCAAATTAACCTCAACTAAAATAATCTAACTTATTTTGACTGAAAGAGTATTTTTTTTTTTTTTGCTCCCAATTTGCTCAGGTCAACTGAATTTCATTCATCTGTAGTCATAATTCTGATATTGAGTTGAACCAAAGTTGTTGAAGAATGACCCTCCTCCTGTAATTCCTTCATAATCTTCTTCATGAAAAGTATCAATCTACAAATCACATATGCATTCATATTATGAGTTAAGATCATGATAATTAGTTCGAAGTTGAAGCAGGATTATGTATATTAACGTCTTGTTAGAAAGCTAAAGTACTTGTTTTGACCAAAAAGCGAAAACAGGAATCATTTTTTGTCTTTTAAGCTAAGCCAAACATGTTCTTTTGAAACGGGATCGAAGACTAGATAAAATTGGACATGAATAAAAACGATGTTTGTGAGATATTTTTTTATCATATTAAATTAAAATTACAATTAAAAACATGAAGCATATTAAGCCTCCCATTGAAAATCAAATTTTAAATTCAGTTAAAATCTAAGATTAATTTCAACACATATTTACAACTAATAGTCGTTATTATTCAAACATTTATGGGACCCACAATTATTCCTGCTAAGAGAGACTAAACTTAAAGTTCATAAATTATTTATATCAATTAAATTATATAAAGTTGTGGAAGGGAAGAAAATAATACCCAAAGATCATCTTCGTCTTCATATCTATTAATCATTGATGCTTTGGAAATCTCTCCAGCTTCATCGTTGCGTGCGAATCTGCCACGTATTCTTGGTCGATTGTCGGCTAGCGTCTTCCGACATGCATACTAGTATTATTAAAGAAACAAAAATCCCAACCATATTGTTAGCTTATCCTAATGAAATCTTGTAATTGAGTAGATCAAGAAAATATTATTGAAAATCAAATTTTAAGCAAAATTTCGTGGAAGTTAATGAATTTCGTTTTGACTTCAAGTTCATCATCCCATTCAAATTGTTAGTTTCACTTATACCGTCGGAGAAATGATCATGTTAACTTTTTCTTTAGTCAAACTAACAAGCATGGATGAATTGACAAACTTAAATTAAACGTGCAAGTCTAGTGAACTTTAAAAAAAGTTCATGTAGTGAATAAAATCTTGACAAAAGTGTAGCAATTACCCGTGTTTTTAACCCGCCATGTGATTAAAATTGTGGGCACGTAAAACATGAACTAGACTTGCGCGTAAGTGTCATGTTGATAAATATCAACATACCCATTGAATCAGATAAAAAATATTTGCTTATTAATTTTAAATTTCTCGTGGTACAAACTTTCAGATACAATGATTCAAATCGCGGTTATGAATTCACCGTTCTTTCGTAAAAACTATGCAAATGTACAAAATGAATATGATGCACGTGTTAAACAGTATCAATGTACCTTAATTGTCTTGTTGAAGTTTCTTTGGTTCCTTTTTGCTCTGTACCTATGAATCCTCTCTTTCCTCTCTTCTGCACTATAGCGCCCCACTTTGAAGTTTGCCTCCTCCATGAATGACTTCTCTGTTTGCAACTTTGTTCTCATCTTCTGAAAATGAAAATTCAAATCAAATTTGAAGTCAAAATCACCAAAAATCCAAGGAAAAAAGAGAGCAATTTAAAACGAAATGATTTAATATGCTACTATAGACCAAACAAAAGTTACTGAGTTCAACGTATTAGGCCTTTAGTGAAAAAATTGAATTCAAAGTGCTCGTTTTGTGACAAAATTCCTTCCTTTTTCAACCTCGTAAAGGTTTAACATGGGATGATTCAACATAGTACAAGAATAAATAAAAATTACAAATTTAACATTTTAGGTCTTTGAATAAAAATAAATTCAGCCTTCATGTAGAGGATACTTTGCTGACAAATATACCTCATCTTTATGATAATGATACCACTTAGAAATCATCAAACAAAGGAAAGAGAAGAAGCTAAAAGAATTGTTAAAATTTAGACAAACTGAGTATAAAACTAACGTGCAAATCTCCAGCGCTGGAAACCCTTCTCATTTCACCAGATGGAAAACTACACTCTGGTGAATTCCAGATTTGTTGCTGCAAATTTGAACATTCCAAAACACTATCAAATCCAGGCTGAAACAAATTCTTTTGATTTCCACCAAATGAATTGCTGCTAAAACTCCTCTGCATGAACTTCATTGCAATCTCAGAACCCCCATCATAACTTTGAGGCATAAATGAATTATTATAACCCGAATAACACTCAAAAGGGACTGGAAATTCTTCTGATTTCACCTCTGAAAAAGGGCATTTTGCATTTTCTAAATGGGATATTGTGAGATTTTCAAGCTGGAAACTGGGTGGGGAAGAAGATGAGAAAAGTGTAGATGAGATTTTTTCCAAAGTATTTGTTTCATCAAGTAGGTTTGTCTCTTGAATCAAATTTGTACTGTTATTACTATTTTCTTGAAATTCTTGGAAAATATCAATGGAGGAATCATTAAATGGAGAGAATGGATCAGAGAAGAAATTATCAAGTACAAAGAGATCAGAAGACATTGAAAAAAAAAAAAATTGAATTCCAGTAAGTGACTTTTTTTTTTTTAATTCTATAGCAATCCCTCTTTTCTACTGCGTGTACTATAAAAAAGAGTTGAAATTACTTGGTGAAGAAGGGACAATGTTTGGTGAAAAAGAGCAAGAAAATGAAGAGAGTTGAGGTGGGCTGGTTTTCATTAACAAGAACTCCTGCCCATGATCAAGCAAGATGACAAAAATTCAATTTTTCTCTCCATATCGCTTTCACACAGACACAAAATCATACTTACACAGAGACAATATATATAGATACAGAGTCCCTCAGTTGCTCAAAGAGTCCAAGGGACAGAACAAGTTGAACCAATAGTTCATTTTGAGAAAATTGCACGATTGTCCACCGATTTATGTATTTGAACGAATATTTTCTTAATATATTATTGGTGTGGTTTCTATGATGTTGAAAAATTTATATCAACACTAGTGATTGGAATTGACCCAAAAAAAATTTGGACAACTTGAAGCAACTTAATTAATTAAGATTGTTCGTGAACCAACACTTTGGATTTCCCTTGTGAATTGGTGGTGATATGTGAGTTAGTTCATTCCTTTGGTAAGTTGGGACTTTCGTTATATGGGCCACTTGGTGGATTTGTCTTTGGCGCAATGTAGGGATGACAAAAAAGCTCGACGACTCGAGCTTAACTCGAAAAAAGCCCAAGCCCGGGCCGGCACGTGGCCCGACGAGCCTGCCCACATATTTAAAAAAAATGAAAAAAAATTTAAAATAGCTGCCTGCAAAGGCAGCTGGAGGCAGCAATTATAGTATTATATAAAAAAAAACAAAACAAAAAAAAGGAAAAAACCCGAGCTCGTCTTGGCCCGCTAAAGCCCGGGCCAAAAGCTCGGGCCAAGTCTCATTTTTTTGCCCGGACTTTGCTCGGTTCGGGCCAAAAAAAGCATGGTAAAAAAAGTCGGGCTCGATTCGGCTCGGCTCGGCTCGTTGACATACCCAATGTGGTATATAACCTAACTATATATCCATTATGTTTCTTGTAGCTTCAATGTGTGTATATTTACAATAGAGTGCAAGAGATTAATAGAGCCGTTCTTGAGAGTTTCTTGATATTCAATCATTGCTTCCCTTTCATCTTTCCTTCGTTGTAATTATCACCGCTATTATCCTTTGTAGGTGGGAAGCTTATGGAAACTAATTGTAAGATAATAGTTGTAGGTTGAGCTTCCTCAATTGGTGTTCATTTGGTTGAAGAATGGAGCCAGGTTTCAAGATTTTGAAGCGTTTCCATTTACATATGGTATCAGAGCATATGGTATTGAGAAATCTGTGAAAGAATCGTGCAAAACCGCTGGAAATCGACCAAAAACGAAGTTGGGAAAAAAAGCAAAAAACTATTGAATCTGTAAACTTGATTTTTGGCCAAACCAGTGGCTATTTGGAGAAACCAAGACCAAATTCTTGATCTGTTGGAGGAGGCGCACCTGCATGGCTGGTGCGTGTGGTGGTCCAACAACGTGTGTTGGATCGCGACATTGTATAGGTGTGCGTGGGTAGGTTTTCAGTGTCTTTTGATAGTTGTTCCTGGAGGTACGATAGACCTTGCGATGGCGTATGTTTTGAGCTATCTAGTGAAATTTGGTCGATTTTGTCCTTAGACACTCAAGTACCGAGTGTCGTTGATTGGTTATAGCAGTTGCTAGAAGATTTAGGGCGAATAATATTGGCCCTAAATCTACAAATTCACATTTTTCCTAATTTACGGACCCTCAGACTTGGTTTGCTTTGGTAAATTGGTTTATCCCTTTTAAACTCCAGTATTAGAAAGTTATTGTGTAGGGGTAACATTAGAATTGAGGTTACCGCGTGGAATAATCATTGCTTGTTGCTAGAATTTATGAATCACATGCTCTATTTTGAAATGTTGGATTTGACTGCAAGTTTATATTTTCTTTCGTGTTTAATTGTCATTTTAAGTCATCGTGTGAGAAACTGATTTTGTTGATATATGTCTGTGTTACATTGATTATTCTATTAAAACACTTGAACTTTACCCGTTTGACCATTCCCTTTAATGTCCATATCTCGAATATCACAAAACCATGAGAATCTAGAAAGGTATATACTGTGACTTTAGGATTACTTCGTATGACCTACTTGTGCATTTTTGGTTGTTCTGTTTTCGAAAATGATTTCACATTTTTAATTGAGATTTTCAATGAAAAATGAGATTTTTCAATTTGGCAATAAAAGATGGAGATTTTGGTTCACAAAAAGTTTCAAAAGTCATTGATAACAAGTTTTCTGCTGATTTAACAGAGGAACAAAAAGAAGAATATGACAAACTTACTTACACTTTAATTATTTCACACTTATCTGATACTGTTTTGAGAAAAAACTTAAAACGACAAAAAATCTTTACAAAATGTTGGAAGACTTATAATTATGATGAAAAGGTATCTAAAACCTATAAAATCATTATTTTGCTTAATTCTATGCCTAATTTATATGTGAAGGTTAACAATGCAATTAAGTATTATAAGGAGACCTTAACACTCGAGATTATTGTAGATTCTTTTATGAGTAAGAAAATTGAGATTAATGCTGAAAAAGAGGATAAAAGAACTGGTGAAGTACATATGATGAGAAGTAGAACGCAGTTTAAGAAAATAATCTAGGTAGGGCTTAAAATCGTAGTGACTTGAGTGATGAAGGTGGTAAAAAAAAGGGCAGGGATTGGGACAAGTCCCGTGGTAGGCGGTGTTATAGCTATAGTAAAGCTGGACACTTTACAAGAGATCGTCCTAAGAAAAATGATAAGTAGAAAGGCAAGGCAAGAGATGATGCGAATGTGGTCACTGGATCTAGTTATGACTCGAGTGAAGTTTATTGAGAGTAAACCTAGTTAGTAGTTACTGCATGTGAATCCATGTGTAATTCCTTCTACATGTATGATTGCTTAATTCTGCAGCATTGCTATATGTTACAATTTCAATTTGTTTGATGTGTGTAATTGAATGAATTTGATAGTAATCTTATTACGTTGTGTAATGTTTTTGCATGCATAGTTGAGTTGTGATGCAATAGACGTATGCAGGTAATGCGGAGTATAGATGACTGATGGTACACTGGTGTTATATACGAGGATGTGGATAGTGACATTTGAATCACAAGAGGTGATATGATTAAATGTTGGGATCTTCTGTCTTTGAGTCCTAATCGGGTGGAGTGTGAGAATGACACTCCTATTACTTCCATTAAGTGGAGACACATTATCCACTCATGTTGAGAAATGGGAGGTAGTGATATAAAATCATCCCATGGACTTAGGATTTATAATGATTTACCAGTTAGACTTGAATAATTACTAGTCTAGTGGGCATGGTTGGCGATGAGATACATATTCTCGAGATGCTAGCTACACGGAATGATATAGAATAAATGTGATTAACTTCTTTTTATTCTAATGTTCTTTACTAGTTGAACATATTTGAAAAGCTCTATGTGTTATACTATGTTATATCTTTATCGCATATTTTATGTGTTATTGATTGATTATTGTGATTATCTATTTCTACTTGAATTTTCTTGATCTTAGCCTTGGTGAGAATATGCAGTAGGCATATTATGTGTTTGGGGTCCGAGACACGAGGTAAGGTTTGTGATTTCAATTTTATTGGTTACCTTGATTAGACAGTATAAAATTTGTGTTTGTTTGCTTGCAAGTTGATTGTGTATTAAAGTGGAGATTTGTTGAATTTTGATACCTAATAAATTCGGACAATGATGTTAAAACGCCATTGAAAAATTTATATCGACACCTTAATGATTGACTCGATCCAAAAACAACTTGAGCCACTTGAAGCAACTTAATTAATTAAGGTTGCTTATGGCCCAACACTTTGGATGACCCATGTGAGTGTTAGCCGATTGGTGGTAATATGTGAGTTAGCCCATACATTTGATAAGTTTGGGTTTTGGTTATATGGGCCATTTTGTGGATTTGTCTTTGGCCCAAGGTGATACATAACCTAACTATATATCAATCGCATTTCTTGTAGCTTCAGTGTGTGTATTTACAATAGAGTACAAGAGAGGCTAACACTCTTGGGAGTTTCTTGATATTCAACTATTGCTTCCCTTTCATCCTTCCTCCTTTTGTGATATTGTGGTAACCAAGTGTAAGATAATAGTTGTGGATCGAGCCTCCTCGGCTGGTGTTTGTTTGGTTGAAAAACTGAGCTCAATTTCAACATTTCGAAGTGTTTTTGCTTATATATGCTTTTGTATGAGTACATTCAATAGTGCACACCATTTCCTCCTCGTGAAGCTTCGTAGATCCAACTGAACATCTCGGGATCAAGGTACATTCTCGCGTGTCTAGCATGTTGGATTTGTGAACTTGAACATCTTACGACAATCGGGCTGCTACTAATATTGCTTCTAACCTAATTTTTCATGAACGTACTAAGCACATAGAGATTGATTGTCATTTCATTCGAGACAAAGTCACTGATGGTTTCATTAAGCTGCTGCCTATTTGATCCAAACATCAACTTGCTGATGTTTTTACAAAGGCATTGTCGTTTCTCTTTTATGGTCCTTATTATCCAAGATGGCTGTCATCAACCTTCATTGTCCATCTTGAGAGGGAGTAGTAGAACTTGGCTTTATAGATGATATTAGCTGGAGCTTTGCATGGAGTTAGCTAGAGCTTTGCAGGTGAAGCTAGCTGGAGCCAGTAAGTGAAGTTAGCTGGAGCTGAATTAGTTTAACTGATTTGGAACTGAATTAGTTTAACTGGTTTGTTAGTTAGTTACACGTGTTCACATTGTATTGGTTTGAACAAATTCACTTTGTTTGTTAGATTCTCTCTTCTATTTATAGCACATTGAACTGTATTGTAATTAACTTTTTGATCAATAAGAGATGAACACAATTTTCTCTCTCCGTTTATCAGTTTATCCAATAATGTTCTTGTCGAAATGAAGGTTAGGATAGAGCATCCTGCTCGTTATGAGCATTTGATTTTGAGTTCTTCAATATGCTACTTTTGTTATAGAACTTTCTATGTGGCCCTGATCTTATTTTTTTGGGCAGTATATGAAATAATTTATGTTAATGCATAGACAATGTTCTTTTATACAATAACCTCTATAGGCATTTCCTAATAAGTATTTGTCTCTTGGTTTTTATAATAAATGAGTTTTTTTGGAAAACAATTTAGCATTTGCAATTTATTTTGGGAATTTTTTGCACTTCTCTTTTCTACCCAAAAAAGTACTTTTCTCCACTGAGAATGTTCTTCCATGCTGTTTATGTCTTCTCATGGAGGCATTTGTTTGCATTCGTATATTCTTGTTGATCTTATGTTGTAATGGCTTCTTTGGACCATGATCACGAAAATATTTGTTTCAAATTTAAACTATCGCAAGTGTACGGTTCGTTAACAAGTAGTAAAATGGATTTTGAGTCCAAGTATCGTTTCCACGAGGATTGATTATTTCTAATTCTAATTATCGTGACCTTAACC
>CAIGRS010303913.1:0-13741 GCA_903798395.1 Fraxinus floribunda
TTCACACCCTTCATATGATTCTTGACATACCCGAACGATGTCGTATTAGCACCCCTTGACAGAGCAACATCCAACACCACCAACGTATGACTGTCTTCATATAAGGTACTATGATGACCTCAACTTAAAGGACCAATTTCACTACCGAACGTTAGAGATTAACCACTGACACTCAGATAGTTATCCATGTGGAATCTCCCAACAAGTCTTCAATGTTTTGTTCTAAAACAAAACAACCACGTGTTCACTCAAGTGTCACCACACTTTAGCTTATGAGATCAGCTACTTACTTCACAAGTAAGAAATGTCACACGTGATGGTCTATTCGTAATAACGATATCAGTGTCCGTTATTACATACGACCACGGACGATTTAAGATTCAGTCATATGTAATTTGTATCTCACAATCACAACTCCTTGTGATTAACAAATTATCAAGACTTGAATCTACAGAATCTATTATTTAATTAATTAGAGTATTAAAAATGATGGTCTATCCATAATAACGAGATTTGTATCTTGTTATTACATACGACCATGGACGATTTAAGATTCAGTCATATGTAATTTGTATCTCACAATCACAACTCCTTGTGATTAACAAATTACCAAGACTTGAATTTACAGAATCTATTATTTAATTAATTAGAGTATTAATTTAATTAATTGATAGATCTTGCCATTAATATGCATCGATTATATATACATTAAAAATATCTATGTCCAAAGTTAATTGGACTTAGGGTATAACACTTACATCGCATCAGTATGAAGTGTTACACCTCTCACCAGTTGCATTCTTATCTGTTCGTTCCTATTTTTGACTGTTCATAATTAAGTAAAAGATTCAGAACGAAGTAAGAATAAGTAGGGTGATTGTGAGCATGGGCGGACCCAGGGGGTTCAGGGGGGCACGTGCCCCCCCAACTTTTGATTTTTTTTTTTTCAATTCGTGTTTGATATAGATTGAATCTAAATTTTAATTTAAATTAAAGTTAACAATTAATTTTAATAACATATTTCATGAAATCCATAACTGTTTAATTTTTATCAAAATTTACTAAAAATTTGATTTTAATTTCCTCCAAATGGGGGCAAAATCAAAATAAACTTGAATTTCGATAGTATACGTAAATTTTAAAAATTCTCCGACTATTCGATATNCTAAAAATTTGATTTTAATTTCCACCAAACAGGGGTAAAATCACAATAAATTTGAATTTCGATAACATACTAATTTTAAAAATTTTCCGACAATTGTACGCTAATCGAACCTTCAAATTGCTTATGTTATCTCAAAACTTATTTCGAGAACTATATTATGGGCATATCGAATAATTCAAATAGATATCGAAAATAGTTAAAAATACGTTAAACGTGAGCTTTAAAAAACGTCTTACTCGCTTTTTTTTTTTAAAAGCAATTATTTCATTAACATTTAATGTTTTTGCGATAAAAACTTTTCAATGTAATTTTCATCATTTTATTAGTAAACTTTATATGGACTATGACATTAAAAATTTTCGAAATTTTACATCCGAAAAAGTCACATCTCATGTAAATTTTCGGATGCAAAATTACATAGGGCATGATTATTTTTTTTTACGTAAATTTTTTAGTGTAAAATTTCTCTCAACTTCTTTGCAAGTTCGATTGTGCCCCCTAACTTTTACGTTCTGTGTCCGCTCCTGATTGTGAGAGAAGACAACTCCATGAATGCTGAATGCAAAACTTGCTGTTGAAATGCACACGAGGAAGCTTAGCTAGATGGCATATTTCTATAGTAAAGCGCGCAATTTCATCAAAAGCTTGATTACTAAGCTAAAACATTAGATTATTCGAATTGGTTTAATAAAGTTTAAATAATACTTTGAAAATTGGTTTAAAACACAATATAATTAACATATGAAATATAATTGGAAAGTACGTGAAGAATTTTATTTGTCTCGGTAAAGAATTTCTGTCACTAAAAGATGAGGCTTTTGTGGCCAAATGAACTTTCTGAGGGTAAAATTATGGGATTTGAAAGTACTGTAAGTGATATTCAAAAAAAGAAAAAAAAATTCCATATATCACTTTCTCAAGGTTGGCATTGGAGACTTGTGTTCACCGGGCTAGTGTCCAACAGAATTTCCCACCAAAAGTATACTGCTCTTTTCTTTACTCTCTCTCTCTCTGTGCAAACATAAAGTGATAAAACCATCAAATTTTCTTGAGTGAAACCCAATAATGGCAGAAAAACCCTACTTTCTCAGTCCGGTTCTTGCTTTCTTGTTTATTACCGCTCTCATTTTTCTACCCCAATCACATTCTCAAGAATCTCAACAAAGTAATCATCCCCAAACCTACTTTTAATCTCTATAATTTTTTTTCAGACCGAGGATTTGGAATAATACCAGTTTTTGGTTTGAACATTAATAAGCTAAATGATGATTGGTCGTTTTTGTCTGTTTGTATTTTGCAGGTCCAGTTTATTTGGGGTTTGTAATAAATGCGACAGATTTTCCCGCTGAAGATTACTACGATTACATCGTTGTTGGAGGTGGCACCGCCGGCTGTCCACTGGCGGCGACGCTGTCGGAAAAACATCGCGTGCTTGTTCTTGAAAGAGGTGGCATTCCATATGGAAAGCCTAATCTGATGACTCAAGATGGGTTTCTCACAACATTAATGGAAGTTGATGCCTATGACTCCCCTGCTCAAGCCTTCACCTCTGAAGACGGAGTCCCAAATGCTCGAGGTCGAGTTCTTGGAGGAAGCAGTGCAATAAATGCGGGTTTCTATAGCAGAGCCGATCAAGATTTCTATCAAAGATCAGGAATGGATTGGGATCTTAAAGTGGTGAATCAGTCCTATGACTGGGTTGAGAAAGCTATTGTATTTAGGCCTGAGCTTAGGAATTGGCAATCGTCAGTTAGAGATGGATTATTGGAGGCTGGGATTGATCCCTATAATGGGTACAGTTTGAATCATGTTGTAGGTACCAAGATTGGGGGTTCAACATTTGATAGCTCTGGTACAAGACATAGTGCAGTAGACCTTCTAAACAATGCAAATCCTCGAAATATTAAGGTAGTAGTTTATGCAGATGTGGAGAGAGTATTGCTGGCATCTTCATCAGCTTCTTCTGGGGCAAAACAATCTGCTATTGGGGTAGTTTTTCGCGATCATACAGGACGGTACCACCACGCTATGTTGCATGATAGGGGCGAGGTGATACTTTGCGCAGGGGCTGTTGGCAGCCCTCAGCTCCTGCTACTGAGTGGCGTTGGGCCTAGGCCTTATCTCTCCTCGTGGGGAATACCTGTGGCGCACCACTCGCCTTATGTTGGTCAGTTTTTGTATGATAATCCAAGAAATGGGATCTCTATTGTGCCACCGATGCCATTGGAGCACTCTCTCATTCAAGTCGTGGGTATTACCACTTCTGGTGCTTACCTAGAAGCAGCCTCCAATATCATACCTTTTGCTTCCCCTGCTCGTCCTATTTTCATCAGGTCACCTGGCTCTTCAGTTTATCTTACTGTGGCCACTCTTATGGAGAAGATAGTTGGGCCACTTTCTGCTGGTTCTCTTAGATTGGCATCCACAGATGTCAGAGTGAATCCAATTATTTTTTTCAATTACTTTAGTAATCCAGGGGATCTGCAGAGGTGTGTGAATGGAACGCGAAAAATCGGTGATGTACTGAATAGCCGAGCTATGGATGATTTTAAGTTCCATCGATGGTCTGGAGGTAGAGAATTTAGGTATGCGGGGCCTCCATTGCCTGTCGACTTGTCCAATGATGCACACGTGGAAGAGTTCTGCCGGCGTACAGTGAGCACCATATGGCACTATCATGGTGGTTGCCTCGTGGGGAAGGTTGTTGATCGCAACCTCAAAGTTATCGGAATTGATGCTTTGAGGGTGGTCGATGGTTCTACTTTTATGGTGTCACCTGGGACCAATCCCCAGGCTACTCTTTTGATGCTTGGAAGGTAAGAATCCCGTGTACTTTCAGTTCCTTGTTTTAGCATGACAGGGCTGCGTAGATTCTTGAAAATTTACGATTTCTCATTTTAGGTACTTCGGTTTGAAGCTACTGAAGGAGAGATCAAGATAAAATGGATGACTTGCCAGCAGTGACACGACGATGCACGAAACTGGAGACCTCTACCAGTATTTTATCTTTTTTTGCTCATCTGTCTTGGCTTCAATGTGATTAAGAGGAATTTTGATTTGTTTCAAGTATGAGTTTGCATTCATTCATTTATTGCAAGAGAATGTGTATATCTCTTCATTTTAACACGACACAAGACTATGACTTGCAGTTTTAATTGGCATACTTTCTTATATGTTCTTTGCGGTATGTCTCTGATACTGAATCACGAAATAGTTCTTTAGGCAGAAGAGACTAATTGAATATGATTTCATATTGTTGTTGTAACTAGTAAACTTTCAAGTGCAGCTTAAAATTTCTTATTTACAACAAATTTCTGATAGCAACATGACTTGCTGATAAAATAGGGTCAGAGATTCAATTTTGTGGTTGTATTCCAGTGGCTGCACAAGCAACTTCTTCATCAATGAAATGCGCCCTTTGATAAAATACGTGAATTAAAATGCATGTTTTTGGATCTTTAGCCGGATTTGTTTTCCAAGTAAAATGATTCATTTATTTTTCCAAAAACTTTCAACCAACTGATATTATAGCCATAACAAAGTTAGATCATCTGCTTCTTCTTGTGTTACACCTTTTCGGAGTTTGTTGTTTCTTTAAGAGGTAAAAGGAGACACCCGTATCTATTATTAAGTTGTGCTTCATAATGTTGAAGTCCATGAAGTTGTAATATGTTTGAAGTCTGAAGTCTTCTATAAATAGCTTGGGAGGGCTAGAGGTCTCGAACTACTTCAATATTGTGTGTGCTTATCAGAATGAAATTGTTTGCTTACGGTACACTCGGTTTACTTACTGCTGCTCTAATACGGTTGCTTCCTTGCTTATGGACACCCCTTGAAGCATAGAATATTGGAAAGACAAATTGAAACACAACGTTTTGAAACTTCTGCCAGATGTTATCTACAAGTTGTAGCTGCATTGAATGGGAGAGAATTATTCTTATGTGGCTTTCATGTGAAAGATTCTAATTTGATTCTTTTGTTTGGTTTTTTGTAAGAAGAGCTAGGAACAAATCTGCACATCATTAGCAGCTAGCAGACGTATGTTCAGAATATTCAATGTTTTGTTACTTTTGATGCTATTATCATGTAAACAATATATTTGTAGGCAGTGTCGATCCTGTTACTTGAGGCGAACTTCATAAATTAGACTCAAAATTGTAATATGCATGCAAAATCTGTGTGTTATGAAATAAAATGTTAACTTAAAACTTAACGAAATAAAAAAACAAACAAAATGTATTATACAAAAGATTTATATTATAATCAAATAACAAAGTCGACATTGTTCCAAAAATTAGTTAAATACTATTCACATTGCGATTTTAGAATGACAACCAACTTTATGTGGACATACCTGAAGAATTGGGATCACAGATCACTGTTAGAGTTGATATGCCTTAACCTTTATAGAAACATGCTGACAAGTCAAATACCAAGAAATTTAGCAAACTCCTAGCAATTGTATCACTTGAATTTGTTCAACAACTATCTAAGCCAAAGGATCCCCGTTCTCTTTGGTAAGTTAATTCATGTGTCCTAGTTGGATTTGAGTAATAATTCACTCACAGGAGAAATATTATTTGAATTAGGGAAAGTGTTGAGCCTTCAAATGTTAAACCTCTCCCAAAATCACCTCTTTGAACTGATTCCCGAGAGTATCGGGAAATGTATGGCCCTGTGGAGATCGATTTATCCTATAATGAATTGGAGGGTCCAGTTCCCACATGCAAAGCCTTTCAAAACATCTCCATCAACTACGAGGGAATGAAGGATTGTGTGGAAATATTACTGGACTACTACAATGCAAAAGCAAAAACCACCAGACAGAATGGCAACAAACTCTTTTTGATAATTGCAAATCCTCATCTTGGTGTTCCTTTACTTCTATTTGCATTCGTTAGGGTTCTAGTTGTGTATAAACATAGACTCGTGTATACTGACATCTTAGAGGACACGGATGAATTTGATGCGGCATTTTGCATTCGAGAGGGGAGACGTAGAAGGGTTTACAAAGCACAGCTTCCATTATAAAACACGAGTAGTGAAAAGACTTCATTCCTTTGTCTACAATGGTAACGGTCGCAGTGAAAAGGCTTCGTTCCACTTCTAAAATGGTAAACTACAAAGCTTTTCTGAATGAAATAAAATCTTTGATTGAAATCAGGCACCGAAACATTATGAAACTTTATGGTTTCTGCTCCAATGCTTAACACTCATCTTTGGTTTATAAATACCTTGACCGAGGTAGTTTGTGTTGGGAACTTATTTAATCATGTTCAGCGAAAAATAAAAACTATTTTAATTTTCACCAAAAGATATGCTTTGTGTTTAGTTAAAAATTGTAATAGGAAATATATATTTCGTAAATTTTGCAAACTCATTTTCTGGTCTTGGATTACAAACAATCATGATCTACAATTTACAACCGTCCAATTATCCAACCTCCAATGGTATCCACACAGAAAAAAAAAATTAGGGTTTCTCTTTTCTTGTGTTAGCAAGATAATGAATTGTGTTATATTATTTTAGAAACCCTAATAGTTTATTAATATAAGTTTAAGTGGGCTTGTCCAGTCTTTTAAACTTAATCCGGTTCAATATTAAATTAATTAAATTTGGTCCATGAATTAATTAATCCGGGCCTATTGACAAGCAATTCAATTAATTAATTGTCCAACATTCATTCTTCTTTTGTGTGTAACACATTAGATTTCCAATCACGATGCATAACAACGTGAATTATTATTTTGATCTAATCAAAATCGATAAATTAAAATACCTCATTTTAATTTATCATCAATTTACATCCATCATCCCACATTGACATTTAGCAATATGTCAGGATAATACATGTGATGGAAAATGTCATGTGGTATAAAAAAACCAAACTTATTCGTTTACCATGAAACTTTAATCATTTCATCAATATGATTCTATCAATTACGAGATATGGATATATGTTAATCTTAATTATCGATCATATCTTTCATCTCACTATTAAGTTAATGTAAGTCAAAAACTCTTTTCAACTTATGAGTACATATTGACCAATGATTTCATTATCAACTTAATTGAATGAAATGTAGGTCATAATCTCTTACTATCTAAGAGTGACAAATCCTCTATTGATCATTCACAACCTTCATATGATTTTTGAAATATCTGAATGATGCCATATTAGCTACTCTTGGCAGAGCAACATTTAACATCACCAAAGTATGACTGTCCTCGTATAAGGCATTATGACTACCTCAAGTCAAATGACCAATTCCACTATCGAACGTTAGAGATTAACCACTAACACTCAGATAGTTGTCCATGTGGAATCTTCCCAGCGGGTTTTCAATACTTTGTTCTATAACAAAACATTCACATGTTCATAAATTGTCACCACACTTTAGTTTGTGAGATCAGCTACTTACTTAACAAGTAAGAATTGTTACACGTGATGGTTTACTCATAATAACGATATCCGTATCTCGTTATTACATACGACCACGGACGATTTACGATTCAATAATATGTAATTTGTATATCACAATCACATATGATTCTTTACATACATGAACGATGATATGCTATCGACCCTTGGCAGAGCAATATCCAGTATCACCAAAGTATGATTGTCCTCATATAAAATACTATGATGACCGACCAATTCCACTACTAAACATTAGAGATTAACCACTTACACTCAAATAGTTATACATGCGGAATCTCCCCTCGTGTCTTTAATATTTTGTTATATAACAAAACATTCATGTGTTAATCTAAGTGTCATCATACTTTAATTTGTGAGATTAGCTACTTACTTCACAAGTAAGAAGTGCTTCACGTGATAGTCTATTCATAATAACGATATCCGTTTTCGTTATTACTTATGACCACGAATGCTTTAAGATTAAGTAATATGTAATTTGTATCTCACAATCACAACTCTTTGTGATTAACAAATTACCAATATTTGAATCTACGGATTCTATTATTTAATTTATTAGAATATTAATTCAATTAAATAATAGAAATGTCATAAATGAAATGTATCAATTATATATTAAAAGTGTTTATGTCCAAAGTTGATTGACCTATGACATAAAACTTACAAACAAACATATAATTCATTAGAAAAGCATTTTAAGTAAATAATAGATCATGCCATAAAATGCATTAAACATATTAAAGTGTTTACAACCTAAATCGATTGGGTCTAGGGCATAACACTTACAAACTCCCACTTGCACTAGATCCAATCACTTGTGTATACAATATCATAAGGCACTAGATCCAATCACTTATGTAAACAATATCATAAGAGTCTACATGATAATCATGTTTATGCTACGACAACTATTTGTCAGTGGATTTGCAATATTATCAAATATGGGAACTTGTTATCTATTTACGTCATTTTATTCTATTATCTATCCAATGAGATGATATCACCTTAACATATTTAGATTGATTAGACTTTAGTGCATTCTCTTGCGCTGCTGCATTGTTATCACAATATAAAGATATGTGATCAATAATGTTAGGAACTACTCCAAGTTCATTCATGAATTTTCTGATCTAGACCACAACTTTTATTATTTCTAAAGCAATGATGTATAAGGCTTTTGCTATTGAATCAAAATTGTTTTCTGTTTGGAACTTTTCCAACACATCGTAATTGAGATATGCTATGATTCTAATCTGACTAGGAGTTAACATCGATGTATACATGAACTATGAGTTCATTTTCTCCATATAGAATCTTCTTAATATTTTATCTATGTAGATTGCATGAGTTTAACAATCTTCTATATCTATCTCTATAGATCAAGTTACTTCTCCCATATCTTTTATAGAGATATTATTTGATACCCAAAAATTCAACGATTGAAATACAAGGACACCAAAGTATAACTGTCATCATATAAAGCACTATGATGACCTCAAGACGAAAGACCAAATCCACTACCAAACGTTAGAGATTCACCATTGACACTCAAATAGTTATCCATGTGTAATCTTCCAAAAGGTTTCCAATGTTTTTTCTATAATAGAACATTCATATGTTCCTTTAAGTATCACCATACTTTACCTAGTGAGATCGGCTACTTGTTTTACAGTAAAAAATGTCACACATGCTGGTCTGTTCGTAATAAGGATATCAATATCTCATTATTACTTACAACCACAGATGTAAGTCATAGGTAATTTGTATATCACAATTACAACTCCTTGTGATTAAAAGATTACCAATACTTAAATCTACAGATTCAATATAAATTCAATTAAATAATAGATATACCGTAAATGAAATGCATCAATTATATATTAAAAGTGTTTATGTTTAAAGTTGATTGGACCTAGGGCATAACACTCACACTTGCACTAGATCCAATCACTTATGTATATAATATCATAAGGTCTATATGATAATCATGTTTATGTTGCGACAACTCTTTGTCAATGGATCTGCAATATTATCAAACGTGGGAACTTGTTCTTTCTTTACATCATTTCATTATATTATCTCTCCAATGAAATGATATCACCTTAACATGTTGGTATTGATTAAACCTTAGTTCATTCTCTTGCACAGCTCTATTGTTACCATAATACAAAGGTATGTGATCAACAATGTTAGGAACTACTCCAAGTTCATCAATGAACTTCCTGATGCAAACCACAAATATTGTTGCTTCTAAAGTAATGATGTATAAGGTTTCTGCTATTGAATCAATGATTGTTTCCTGTTTGAAATTTTTCCAACACATTGCTTAAGAGTAAACTAGTATCGTGATTAAGATATGCTATGATTCTAGTCTGACTTAAAGTTAGCACCAGTCCATATAAAATCTTCTTAAAATTTTATTTATATAGATTGGAGTGAGTTAAGTAATCTTTTAAATCTATCTCTATAGATCAAGTTACTTCTCCCATATCTTTCATGGATATATTATTTGACAATCATAATTTTCACAATTGAAATACAAGTACATCATTTCCTATTAATAATATATTTTATACATATAATATCAAAAATACGACAACGCTCTCACATCTTCTTGTTAACACACAATTTGTCTTCATATTTTATAAAGTCAAACATTTTGACTTTCTCATCAAATCAAAGAGTTCAGCTTCTAAAGGCTTACTTCAATTCATATATGGATCTATCAAACTTGCATACCTTGTTGGCATCTCTAGATTCAAAATATTCAAGTTGTGTCATGTACACTTTTTCTTGCTAGTTCCTGTTAAGGAAAGCAGTTTTAACATCCATTTTTCATAACTTATAGCCATGATATGCAACTATTACAAGAAAAGTCCGAATGTACTTTAACATGGCAATAGGTGAAAAAGTTTCATTAAAGTTAACTCCTTGTTTTTGTAAACCCTTTTGCTACAAGCCATACTTTATATGTATAGATGTTTCCATCCACGTCGACCTTTACATGTAAACCCATTTACAACCTATGAGTTTTATCCCATCAGGCGGTCGATCAAAGTCTTAACCTTGTTCGCATACAACAAGTTCATCTCGAAATTCATGGCATCTTACCATCTCTTTGAATCAACACTTTAATTTATTATCTATAACTAGTAGGTTCATCATTCTCACTTAGTAAAGCTTAATTATTAATCATGGATTCATACCTTCTAGGAGGTCAAATGATCCTATAAGATTTACACGAAACTGACTTGTCCTCAATAGTTTCTACTTCCTGATCAAGAGTATGTCCCTTAACAGGTGTGGGATTAGACTTAGGTTCATCTACTTGGTCAACTATATCTGTAGATTCTTGAACTCCTTCAAGATCTATTCTGCTCTCACCGTCCTCTTCTAGAATAAGTTCATTTTCTAAGAATGTGACATGTCTTGAAACGAACACTTTATTCTCAATAGAATTATAGAATTGATATCCAATCGTTTCTTTTAGATATCCCACAAATATGCACTTTTTGGATTTAGCTTTGAGCACATCCGATTCAGTGAGCTTCCTATAAGTGTCCAGTCCCAAATTTTAATATAAGACAAGTTGGATCTTTTGCCTTTTCATAACTCATATGGAATTTTGTCAACCGACTTAGATGTGACACAGAATTATAGAATTGATATCCAATCGTTTCTTTTGGATATCCCACAAATATGCACTTTTTGGATTTAGCTTTGAGCACATCCGATTCAATGAGCTTCCTATAAGTGTCAAGTCCCAAATTTTAATATGAGACAAGCTGGATCTTTTGCCTTTTCATAACTCATATAGAATTTTGTCAACCAACTTAGATGTGACACGAGTGTGTTTGAGCCACATTATTTTGAAATAATGTATTTTGAAATAGTAGATTGATGGAGAATGTGTGGTTGAAAAAGAAGTAAAAGTTATTGATGTGATGGAACATATTATTTTATTGAAGAATGTGTGATTGAAAATAAGTAGAAAATGAAAATGAAAATTTTAATGTGTACCAAACAGGGGTTTAGTGCATATCACACGACAATCAGTGCATGACCCCGAAACAATTTTGGTAGGTTTGCATGACTTGTTATTTATTGCAATATATCTTATAGTGTACGATTCCTCATTTCAGACACACTATTATGTTGCGGTGTATGTTGCGGAGTCCACCGTACAAAAATTTCATTCTCTTTTAGATAATCAAATATTTACGTTCAAGATATTCTCCACCACGAGAATACCTTTACATATTTGTTTCTCCTCTTCTAGCTTAAATTCTTTGAATCTTTCAAGAGTTTCATACTTGAATTTCATCAAATATAATGACAATTTTTGAACTAGTTATTAGTAAATGTGATGAAATAAGAGAAATCTCATCTAGCATTAATTGATATGAGTCCACATATATCACTATGTATTAACCCTAATAATTGTACGACTCTTTTTCATTTTCAAGAAAAAGAAAATTTGGCTATCTTATCTAACATGCATGATTCACACTTGTCTTATGATTCAAAATCATTTGGTCCAAATATCCATCTCTATGTAATTTGAAAATGCGTTTTTCATTTATGTGATAAAAGTCTATAATACCAGATATAGGTAATATTTAAGTTATCACTTTTATACATTTTAATTTCTATACTCATTATAGAATACTCAATATTTAGGGTATAAATATCATTTTGTAATTCACCATAACCATTAAAATCTTATCAAGATAAAAAGGACAACAATTATCCTTAATACTAAAATAATTCATGTCCAAATATGAAATTCAAATAATGTTCTTGGTAATGGTGATAATAGATTAACATTTCTCTAATACTAATACTAAGTTTAAAGGCAATGGCAAGAAGTATGCTCCTATAGGCAATGCAACAACATTTGCTCATTTTCAACCTACAGGTCAACTTCTTCCTTTTGTAATGTCTACTTCTATTTAGTTTCTACATATTTATAAGGCAAGAAGTAGCTCCTACAAGCAATGCGGTAACCTTTGCTCATTTTCAACGTACAGGTCAACTTTTCCCGTCTTGCAGTGATCTGTTTCTAGTTAGTTTCTACATATTTATACAAATATGAAGTATATTTCTCGTATCTAATACCCAAAAAGTTAATGAAATAGATATAAGTTTTGCAGTTTCTCTTCTACTGATAGTTCATTCCAAAATGATAACAAGGATCATTAAATTTGGTATTGTCTTTTTCGCTTTGACTGTCTTAGTCATCTTGGATACTTTCCTAAATAATCCTTTAGACTTCAGTTTAGTGCCGTTAGAGGAATCAATGGCCAAGATTTGCCCACTATTAACTTTGATGTTAGGTTTAACATTTTAAAGCATGTTTAGCAATTCAGTGAATATGTACTTGAGCTTATTCATATTGAAATTCATAGTTAGCTATGAATAACTCCCTGACAGAGATTATAAAATCACGTCAATACTTTGTTCACGGTCCATGACTGAACCCAATTGAGACAACTTCTCATTGCCAATCATCTTCAGTACATTATTACTAACTGAAGATTCTTCTGTCATTTTTTGTTGGTAGAGTTGCTTGAAAATCTCATATCCTTCCACCCAAAATTATTTATCATAAAACTTTTTGAGATGAAAAATCATGTGATAGCATTTATACCCTCGTGTTACTTTTGTAACTCGGGTGACATATCTGCAACAATCACACATGTTGCAATACTGTTGTTATCACCGTGTTTATTATAGCAGCCATCTCTTCCTTTGTCAAGTCATTAGAGGTGTTTTTCGAAAAGGGCTACTCAATGACATAACCAATTTTCTTATGTTTGAGAACAATTCTCAGATTGTGGTGTCAATAAAAAGATTTAGTTTGGTTTTTAGTATCAAGTATGCCTCTCAAATACATATGATTACTTATAATTCAATAAATGTTAATGACAAAAATTAAAAGAACAATATATAAAATGCATCAATTAATTATGGTTTTTAATTAAATTAAGTATGCTTCCACTGTTTAACTCAAATTTATGACCATGTTACATAAATTTATGAAATTCATACTTGATTCCCAGTGGCTTGGAATCTCATTTGTTATATTAAGACCTTGAGTGTACTGAACAAACCTTAATAAAATATTTAGGTAAATA
>CAIGRS010303931.1:0-10964 GCA_903798395.1 Fraxinus floribunda
TTTAATTAATTAAATTCATACTTGATTTTTGAATTTTCAAACTATTTACCTTACTTTTGAATTGAGGTAAAGAATACACCTTAAATATGAATTTTTCTCATTTTCTTTTGTTGACTGATTTTAGGTGGGCACTAATTGGGCTGTAATTTGGTTTTTGTGTGGATTGGTTTTGTTTGGGTTATATTTTGTAATTCTGTATATTACAAAATTATGTTGGTTGACGCATTTTGTGTTAAGTTTACATGGAAAAATTGTTCTATATGAGAATTTCAATTCAAGATGTTCTTAAAAGGGAATGAGATTTGGGGTCATATTTGATGGGTTGTCTAAAGCCCCTGGAGATACTAAGGATCTCAGTGCATGAGAAACAAGGGATGCTTGTATTAATTATCTCTTGGATTTTGGGATCCAGTGAGGCTCATGTAGTAAATATTTTACGCTCTTTCACTAGTGTTAAGGAGGTGTGGGATTACTTGAAGCGGATTTATTATCAAGACAATAATGCACAGCGATTTCAGTTGGAGTTAGAAATTGCTAATTACGCTCAAGGTAATCTTACAATTGAGCAATACTATTCTGATTTTTTGAACTTGTGGAGCGAGTACTTTGGTATAATTCATGCTAAGGTTCCTGCGGCGGCCTTATCAGCACTACAAGATGTTCAAGAGG
Organism: Fraxinus floribunda; assembly: GCA_903798395.1. Classification (NCBI taxonomy): domain Eukaryota; kingdom Viridiplantae; phylum Streptophyta; class Magnoliopsida; order Lamiales; family Oleaceae; genus Fraxinus; species Fraxinus floribunda. Next base: position 670 of record CAIGRS010303931.1, read on the forward strand.
TTAGCAAGAGGGATCGGTTTCTTATGAAATTACAAACTGAATTTGAAGTGGTCAGAGTTGGTTTATTGAACCATGATATGATTCATTCTTTGGATGTGTGCTTGGATGAACTTTTGCGTGAGGAACAACGACTGGCAACCCAAACTACTATTGGAGCTTATTTTTCCTCTTCTAATGAAGACACCATTGCATATGCTGCCCAAGGACGGGGCATTGATAAACTACAATGTTTTAGCTGCAAAGGATATGGGCATATTGCTCGTAACTATCATCAGAAAGTCTGCAATTACTGTAAAAAACTATGGCATATCATCAAAGACTATCCCACAAGACCTCCATACCGACGAACTCAAGCATTTCAAGCAGTTGCACAAGGTCCTAATCCGGCACTCTCCCAAGCTAGCACTAGTCAACCTATTCTTAGTCCAGAAATAGTCTAGCAGATGATTGTTTCTGCCTTCAAGCATAAGGTAAGGGTCAAGTTGCTTCTTCTCCTTGGTTTGTTGATTCAGGGGTATCAAATCATATGACATGTAGTTCTAATTCCTTATAACATTTGACGATACACTAGTACACAACATATTCATATTGCTAATTGCAGTACTCTTCATATTACTGCTGTTGGTGATATTATGCCTTTTTTCGATAATGTTTTTATATCTCCGGGGGTATTTACAAACTTGATTTCGGTTGGTCAATTAGTTGATAATAAATGTGATGTGTGTTTCTCTCGTGCTGGTTGTCTTGTGCATGATCGGGGATCGGGGAATGTGATCGCGAAAGGATCTAAGGTCGGAAGATTGTTTTCATTACAGTTTACTATTCCTCCCACTATGTCTTTGGCTTGTATTAGTGATAGATTTAAACATGAAGTTTGGCATAAACGACTGAGTCATACCAATACTTTAATTTTATCCCATTTGTTGAAGTGTGGTTCTTTGGTTAATAAAGACCCTAGTGATGGCAACGGGGCGGATTCGGGGAGGGGCACCCCCGCCCCGCCCTCGCCCCGCGCCCCGCCCAGGGCGGGGCGGGTTCTTGCCTCGTTTAATGCCCCATTTAATTTTATTTTTTTAAAACCAAAAATTTCCAATTAAATACAAATTCAAAATTTTATAATCCAAAACAAACAATACTTAAAATAACTACATCAATATCCAAACAAAACAATGAAAACAACCAATGTTCAAATTTTTTTTTTTTTTTTTTTTTTTTACCTAGGCGGGGCGGGGCGCCCCGCCCCGCCAACTCGTCGGGGCGGGGTAAATTAAAAATTTCCAATTAAATACACATTCAAAATTTTATACTCCACACCAAACAATACTTAATATAACTACATCAGTATACAAACAAAACAATGAAAACAACCAATGTTCAATTTTATTTTTTTATTATTATTATTTTTTTACCTAGGCGGGGTGCCCCACCCCGCCCCGCCTCGCCAACCCGTCGGGGCGGGGTAAATTGCCATCTCTAAAAGACCCGTTCAGTTTTCAAATTTGTCTTTCAATTGTGATACTTGTAAACTTGGAAAAAAGTAAGACTTTGACAATCGTACTCATAAATGCTTTGAGATAGTTCATAGTGATGTTTAGGGAGTGGCACATGTGACTTCACGTGCTCATTATAAGTATTTTGAAACATTTATTGATGATTTCAGTTGTTACATTTGGATATATTTTATGTGGTCTAAAAGTAAGGTCGGTACCATTCTTCAAACTTTTGTAGCTTACGTTGAGACATAATTATCCTCCAATATTCAAATATTGAGGTCCGACAATGGTGGGGAATATATGTCTCATTAGTGTTAATCATTCTTACAACATAATGATATTCTCTCTCAACCATCTTGTCCATATCCCTCAACAAAATGGAGTGGCAGAACAAACGAATCATCACCTATTGGATGTTGTCAAAGTTTTGGTAGAATCTTCGATTCTACCTAAGTTTTGGGTCAAAGCTCTTTCTACAGATGTATATCTGAGTAATCGACTTTCTGCTCAGCATTTGAGTTTTGACTCACCTTATTTTCGCTTGTACGATACGCATCCTGGCTATGACATGTTACACACTTTTAGTTGTGTTTGCTTTGTCCATCTACCTCCTCATGAACTTCATAAGTTTGGTGCTCAATCCGTACGGTGTGCTTTATTGGGTTACACCATTGCTCAGAAAGGTTTCGTTTGCTATGATGGTATTGCTAATCATTTTCGTATCTCTCGCAATGTAGTTTTTGAGAATCAGTACTACTTCCAACAACATGTTGTTTCATCTCCTGATTTGGTTCCACTTATTAGCTTTGTGAATGTCTCTGGTTCTATGGAGTGTTTTAAACCAGGTGTGGTATATCATAGACGACGACCCCCAGACCGACAATCCCGATCCTTCCATCCCAAATTTCGCTATTCTCTGGCGATCCACTCGCATTACTCATCATCCTGATTGGTATGGCTTCTCTGCAACTTTATCTCATTCCAATGTTCCTACTTCTTATTCTCAAACTGCTACTCAACCCTGTTGGGAGAAAGCCATGAAAGAGGAACTTCAAGCTCTTCGGGAGAATCACACATGGGATATTGTTTCTTGCCCTCACGTGTCCGACTTATTGGGTACAAATGTGTCTATTCTGTTAAGCTTTGATTTGATGAAATTCTAGAACGATATAAAGCTCAGTTGGTGCCTCTTAGGAATCGTCCAGAATATGGGGTGGATTATGAGGAGACCTTTGCCCCTATTGTCAAAATGACGACGAAGATATTTATATGACACTTCCGCGAGTCTCTTTTCATTGCCATCTTCCGATGTGTGAAAATAAAGAGTTCACTTTATGGGTTTAAGCAGACTCTTCGTGCTTGGTTTGGTGAGTTTTGTTCTACTCTCTTGGGTTCCTCATTTACCCAGAGTAAATATGATTCACTCTCTTCATCTCTACCCCTAAAGCAGGTATTGTGCTTCTTTTGGTCTATGTTGATGATACTGTTATTACTGGTACTGATTCTAGATTGATATCTCAACTTCAAACCTAATTGAAGGATTTAGACCCCTTGTAATATTTCTTAGGTCTTGAGGTTCTTTCAAGTCCAGTCGGAACTTATCTACATTAGCACAGGTATTTGGAAGAGTTGATTACTTTGGTTGGACTTCGCGATGGTCGCTCAGTTGATACTCCTTTAAAAGTGAATGTGAAGTATTGTATGGAGGAAGGGGATCTCCTTCCTGATCCCTCTCTATATCGTCAGTTAGTGAGTAGTTTGAATTATCTCACTATTACTCGACCAGATATCTCTTTTGCCATTCAATATGTCTGTCAGTTTATGCATGCTCCACGACATCTTCATCTGACTGCAATTCGTCGCATTATACGATACTTGTTAAGCACACCCGATAGGGGTCTTTTCTTTCCTACAAATTTTTCTCTTGAGTTGATAGGAAATATTGACGCGGATTGGGCATGATGCGCGAATACTTGTCGTTGAATTATAGGTTGGTGCATGTTTCTTGAAAGTGCACTAATTTCCTAGCGCATCAAGAAATAGGATCTTATCTCTAAATCTTCTGCTGAATCTGAGTATCGTGCTATTCTTCTGCATGTTCTGAGATTGTTTGGCTATGAGGCCTTCTATCGGAGCTTGGTTGTCCTCAGCTTTGGCCTACTCCACTTTATGCTGATAATTCTGTGTTTCATGAGCCCACTAAACACGTTGAGGAGGATTGTCACTCCATCCGTGAGGCTTATGATTGTCATATTATTTGACTACCACACATCACCATTGATGTTCAGATCGCTCACATGTTTACTAAGACAATGACGTGACAATGTCATCAGTTTCTTGTCTGCAAATTAATGTTTCTTGATCACGTGGCATCAATTTGAGGGGGGTGGGGAGGGGGGGATGTCAATGAGATTGAAGAATGACAAAGATTACGAAGATTATGGAGATTTTATCTACTATAAATACCTATATAATTGATTGTAAATTATTGAAATTAGCATTGTTACCATATTTAAGATGTATACAATTTCTTTTTAATGGAAGAACCCTCAAACGGGAAAATCATTCGACCAAACTTTGACATTTCTTTCTTGGATTTTATAAAAGTGGTAACGTTTGTGTTGCTTTAGTCCATCTAAGCAGCACCGGCCTGGTATGGGATAATCTTATATTCTGCAGCAAAAACAGTGTGGCTTTCAATACTATTGTGAAAAAAAAAACCCCCCGATTTATGATACCTACCTACTTTTGGATTCAAAAATTTGAAAAGAACTGAACATGGAGTATTTCATGTTCTTGAAAGTTTGAATGGAGAATTCGCCACAGAGAAACTAATCCCATATGAAAGAATCCAGTTCAGTAGGGCATTTACTGCTGATGTAGACTCTTCATAGTGAGAACAACCCGAGTTCACACTCCTCCAGATTGAATTTATATTCAAAGTTTGTGGGGGTTCTTGTTCGTGTAATTCCGCATGTGTACGGATCGTGACAAGTGATAAAGTGATGTTATTAAGTCCAGCTATGGTCCCACAAACACTACTATCAATTTTTAAACAACCATAGCTTCAATTTAAGTAAAACGATAACAAATTATCAAATCAAATTGTGGTTTGTAACTAAAATCTTCTAAATTAATTAACGAAATCAAATTAACACGATTGAGAAGATTATGAAGTTAAGTAGTTAGGATTTTCAATTTCACTTAGGTTATTTAAAATGAATCTAGTTCCAATTCATTCAACCCCTTTCATACATACCAACGATCAAATTAGCATAATGTAGCTAGTGATGTCTCTCAAGCAACACTAATCATATTTATATGTCCGAGTTTACTATATTTCTATGTAAATTCACACTCATATGATTTCATTAACATATAGGAATTCAATATGAATCGCATAGCCTATAATCATATCTCGATCTCTTATAATACCCATGTTATTTATTGTACAAGTTAGAATCATACATCACATCTCGGTCTTGGTATTATCCCTAAATCAATCAATTATTGCACAAATTCCACGATTATTGCACAAATTCTTGATGAATTTTTGTACAAAAACTAGAATTATTTTCTTCCTTCCCTATTGCCGTCTGGGTCTGCTTCTTCTCTGCGTCTCCCCTTCTCTCCCCAAAAAGGATTCCTTTTTCCATTGGTTTAAGCCCAATTAGATTCCCAGTCCACTTGTAATTCCATTTTGAAGTAGATTCCTTTCAATTTCAATTTCAAGGCTAAATTAAATTAATATTTCTCTTCAAGGCTTACCTTCTTTCCAATAATGTATTTTAGTCCTTCAACTTATAATGTGTGGGATTTGATTCCAAAACCGCAACTTTTATTCAATGTTGTCCTTCTTGATCCAATTTCGGGTTTTCTCCTAAAATAATCCAAAAAAAAAAAATACAAATAATTAAGTATCAAATTCAAAATAATACTAACAAAAGCCAATTTTTGTTGACTTAAATATGTAAATTTAACACTTGTGAGTTCTCTCGAGTCATTTTCCTTGTGAATATCTTGCCAACTCATAAGAATGTAATGAGCTATCAGAACACGTTCTCACAAAAGAAAGGAAATACATTTCATCTTTAGTGACATATTTGGTACGAACTATATGGATATGATAACTCGCATATTTATGATACAGATTGAGTTACAAGTAGATTCGGGTAGAGACCCATGCCCCTTCCTTATTTTGCGATTATTACAACCACTAATTACTCGATTGATCATGGTGTTGTCACAGGTAGAACTAGTAGACAAGTTATGACATCTTTTAAGTTTACTTCAGACTCCGTAAAATTATCCACGTCTCTGTACAAAAGATGTGTGACACGTGCATAATTGTCGATTATTTCCAGGAGAAGAGTTTTTGGCTCTGGCACTGCGGTTGGATGAAGGTATTCTTCATTTATATCTTTCCATGCATCTGTAACTAGTTCTTGAAGTTCTGCAAATGCCTCCTCTTTTGTGGCACCTTTGTTTTGATTCATGTAGCATTTAACTACAGAATTTTTCTGCTCAAACTACAACAACACACTCAAACACAACACTTTAAGAATCAATAATTAGTCCACTGCTAAATCATTGTGTTATGTTTGTAGAGACCATCATCAATGAGTAAATTTGTGTATTCTCTAATAACATCAATTTTCCTATCGTTCAACAAGATATCAGAGCTTATAAAGATTTTATGAAAATTATGTTAAGTTGTATTGTCGCTATGCAGCGCCAGTACACGGATTCGACCTCCGTGGTGAGGTTGTCGAGGGGTTGGAAGGAGCGGAAAGTTTCCGTGCCTAGGAGTGCTGGAGACGTAGTCTAAACCCTAAGTCAAACATTTCAATAAGAATACTTCAAAAATTTTACACTCGTAATTTTAGTTTGCCCTAATTTTAGTTTAAATAAGAGCATGTTTGATGCCCCTTTTTTTAAAAAATATATATATATATATATTGGAATAGTGATTTAATGGAGAATGTGTGGTAAAAAATTAAAGAAAATTTTTGAATTTGCGTGTAATATTATTTTATTAAAAAATATGTAGTTGAAAATAAGAGAAAGAAAAATGTATATTTGAAATGATGTATATCAAACAAGGGCTAAGAATAGTTTTCCATACACACTTCACTCAAATATTTGTAAATGTCACATAACAACATTAGAAAGTAGAACTTCTTACCCCGAATCCAACCATGTCGTTCATTAGTCTACCGATTATTTCCGAACCTTGTAGGATTAATGGATCACTTGTTATCCACTCAAAGGCTTCCTTGCTCACTAACTCTCCAACGCCAGCAAAAGCAGCTGCTGATAACATTATATAAGCGCTAGTTATTTTTCCTACTTTTAAATACTCTTCCATTGTTGGAATATAACCACTATACACCCATTCTGCTTCTTGAAAGTATGACCTCGACAGTCTTTTCGTCTACAAATCGGAACACAAATACATTAAGCTTACATACTTCTGATATAAGTGAAAATAATGAGTTTAATTAGTAATAAATTAATTACCACTTCTATCACGTAGTGAACAAGGTACGAGTTTTTTGTCTTCCCAAGCTCTTCCTCAATTTCTACATAAACATCTAATAGAGCTTTGTAGCAATGTTGCATGTACGTCGGTAGCTGACCTATGACCCCAAAATCCCATCTACACGTGAAGATATCCATTAGTTAAATATGCATCCAATGTGACATTAAGATAAAAGGATGCACTGAAATGATTTACCTTTCAATCGCATCCACGAAAAGTGCAAGTTCGTCTGGGGTCCCATAAACATCGAAGATGTCATCAATGATAGAAAGCACGGAGATTACTTTGGTTAGCATTTCCCTACCAATTGCGTATTGGGGCTCAAAGTATATTGCCAATGCCCAAACGTAGCATTCGACTAATCTATCTCTTGCAAAAGGCAGTTTATTTTCAACGTCTAATGCCTTCCACCACCTACGTACAATTATATCCAGAGGTAAAATCTGAACAATTTTTCCAGTAATTATATTCGATATCAAACTGTCAAGACCATTAGTTGAAATTAACAGAGAAAGGTAAAACTAATAATATTTCACAAAGACAAGCTAACCTTGTTATCTTGCTTAGCTCTTTCTGATGCATCTTCTGCAGTAAGTTGAAGTCTAATCTCGCGAAATTGAGGACTATTTCATTGTGTGATTCATCTTCTTGGTAAATAGATATGAACTTTCTAGCTCCCAGTCTAGTCACAGTTTTACGAATTGGTATCTCCAAAGCATCCTTAATTCGAGTAGAATGAGAATTACTCACGTGGAGTAGGGAATTGAGTTGACCGGTAGAAAACTTCAGTGCTTCCTCTAAAGTTTCCTCTCCATGTACTCTAAGTTGTGCAGCCTCATACAAACTTAACAAGCCTTGTACATTGCTAATCAAAGATTCATCAAAGTCTCCTTTGTGGTCCTTGAATTTGTTGAATACATCTGCTTCAACCCAAAAAAATAAAAAAAGTACTAATTGTGCCCTTAAAAAAGATGTGCAAGTTAAGATGCATGATAACTTGGTCAAGTGGTTTTCTTACCACACGAGACATAATATCCTTGTCCTCTTAAGTAATCGAAATCGAAGAGCAATGGTACGAAGATCAGTGTCTTGTTTGCCACAGCTTTTACCGTAAGTGTCATATACGTATTTTAAAGATTTTTCAATTTCCGTTACAAAATAGTAACCAACTCCAAGACGCTGGATAGCCTCGATGAGGTCTAATTTATGCAAAGAATCATCTGGGGTAACTGCTAGCAACTTCTTCACTTCTTCTTTTAAGCTTTGACGTTCTTGCTCTTCATGGGGCAACGTTTCCTAAAGTTACAAGCATAAGCGTGTAACACATTAATATGAAAATCATGTAGCAAAAAATTAAAATTCCAATCAAGACACCGATATTAAATAAAATGGAAAAAAAAATTGTAATTATCATACGGTGATCTGAGAATCATAATTAAGAAAATAGTCTCCCCAAACCGTAGGATGATATGTTACAGATCGACGAACATTCTCAATGCCCACATTTTTGGTGGAGAAAGGAGCGGCTGATGCAACAATATTCATTCTATATTTGAATACGAAATGTAAACTTTTTAGCTGCTTTAGGCTTATTGTTGTTTGAAATTGTAAGTTAGGTTGATGTCTATTTATAGCCGTATTTCCGCTCCCATACTAACAAAATAATGTGCCATGAGGTGAGAGATTGGATATTAAAGTCAAATCCACTGTTTTAAATACAATTATTGAAGTTCTAGATATATTGAGTTTGGCAATGTTTTTAAAAAGTCAAAAATTATTTCCCGACATGTTTGAGATAATTTTTGAAAAATGTTTTGAATTTAGAAGTCTTAATGTCACCTTTTCGAAGCGTAATTTCGAAGCATAATTTGTTATCAGTCTCTATCACTTGGCTCCTTTTGATGCATCTTTTGCAATAAGTTGAAGTCTAGTACATTATCGTCACTTTCTGCAGCTGGAACCCAAATTCCATTGATGCTGCAACATGAAATACACCGTCACAACCTCTCACTGCCTCATCGGAGCTTCCACATTCTTGTAAATAACCCTTCTGGTGAGACTTCACGAGCCATGACCCTATGTAACCAGTTTCACATATTCTTCTTTTAACTGATCTAGCTCGAGTAGCCTTCGTAAAAAAGCATAATCAGTTTTTGTGTTGTAAAAATGTGACATGAATGAAAATAGAAATTGAATGATTAAATTGATATAATTTGACGTCGAAGGTTGAAGCTTAGCTATCAAATGTGAGTTTGGACATCGTCCATGTCATTTAGTAGCACGAAAGTTGTTAATGCTGCACAAGAGTTCCATTGTTTCACATTCTTTAGGAAGAATACACTAAAGTGCCAATCCTAATTTTGCTATTTAGTTTATGAGGAGACATTAGTTTTCCTTCAAATTATAAATCAACTAATGTTGAAAATATTACAAAAAAAAAGAAGGAAATTTCAGAATTCAAAAGAATATAATAATGGAAGCAGATTCAAGAATTGGTTGGTTTCTTTGTTTCACTAGGCCCATTTGTAATTTTTTTCTCCGTTGGAAAATTGCTTTGATACTCTTAATTGCCAGCTTTATTTATCACTTGAGCTAGTAGATTCTCGTCTTAGGATTATGAATTAAGGTTACATTTTTCTGTCTTCATTTGACGTTGTCCAGGTATCCAAGCCTCTTAGGCCAGGTCACGTCACGTGACACGGTTTTTTTTCGTATTTATGTGTTACATTTGTAAATTTATAATTGTGTGTTAAATTTTCATTGGCAAGACAATCACAGAGATAGGGAAAATGAGACAGCTAATCTGATCTAGGCTGACGATTCCGCTACATGCCATTTATCCAGGTTTCTACGTTTCACAAGCCCCATTTGCAATTTTTTCTCTATTGTAAAATTGTTTTCTATAATAATTGTTCTCAAACAGGCCGTAAACGAGAAAAAAAATGACAGATTTCTAATTAAAGGAGGCAGTGGCCTCTTTACTGTTCATAAGCTACACAAGCCAGATCCGAGCCACGGCTCGGCTCGGCTAAGCCACTTGAGCCTTTTTTTTTTATACGTTTGATTCAATATTTTAGGTTACAAATATGCGTTTTAATCGATTTAAAATTTGTTGGAAATATTGAAGCGCGACCATGATAAATATATGGTCGATAAATTATAAATATCAAAAATAATTTTTCATTAATTGCGAAACGTAAAGTCGTGATTTTTTATATTTCTTTTCAATATTAAGCTCATTCCAATGTTTTTTTTTCGAA
>CAIGRS010303986.1:0-15464 GCA_903798395.1 Fraxinus floribunda
AATGAGCTAATGGGCTTTAAAATAATTTAGGCTTTAAAATTAAAATTATGAAACGATCTGATTTATTTAATTAAATTGTTAATTTATTTAAAAAAAATAAAATAATTTAATTAATTCAATAAAAAAAAATTTATTTAGTTTCGGTTCTTATTCGGTTCTTGGATTATTGGTCTAGATCCGAGTCTCTAACCAAATCCATCGGTTCTCGATTCGGGTACCCGTTCGAGTATTTAATTTATGAAGAACTGCTCGATTGGGTTCGATTCAATTCGAGACTTTTGTCCGGCCCTAGTTTAGAGTAAAGAGGAAAAGAAGAAAAAAAATAGAAAAGATGGAAAAGGTGAGTTCGCTAAAAAAAATCGGCCTATTGGTGAGTGGTCTTGTAGCATATGACATTTTTGTTTCTCCAACCAATACACTACAAGTGGCTAAAAAGAGAGGAAAGAATAAAATAAAAAGAAAGTTGACAAGATGGAGGTAAATGATTTTTTTGGTGCCATGGGCCACGCTTTTCCAATTACTTTTGAATNAAAAAAAATCGGCCTATTGGTGAGTGGTCTTGTAGCATATGACATTTTTGTTTCTCCAACCAATACACTACAAGTGGCTAAAAAGAGAGGAAAGAATAAAATAAAAAGAAAGTTGACAAGATGGAGGTAAATGATTTTTTTGGTGCCATGGGCCACGCTTTTCCAATTACTTTTGAATTTAGATGGGCTTGGATTGATACTCTTAAGGCCCCGTTTGGTACAAAATATTTTTCATGGAAATTTTTTTCATTTTTCAATTTTTTTAATGTTTGATAGGTAAAATTTCCCTCGGAATTCGTTTTCCACCTCCTACTCTTACACTCCTTTTTTCTTGGTTTTCAAGGAATTCATTTTCGTTTGGTTTTGGTGGTAATTGATTTTTCATTTTTTATTTTGCAATTGGAAAAAATTCTAAATACAATAGTAAAAAAAAAAAAAAATTATCACATTTATTGAAAATCTCCATGCAAAACAAAGTCAAACGAATAGTATTCGGTATGATAATTTTTTTTTGTGCAATTGGAACAAATTCTGGACTCAATGGTTAAAAAAAATTATCACTTTAATGACAATTTTCATGAAAAACGAAGCCAAACGGACACCAAATATTCAACATTTTTCAGATGGAAAATTATACAAATCAAACACAATTAATAATAATAATTCCTAGTAAACTAAATTTTAGGCAATTCAAATTATTCAATTATCTGTAATTCATTTTTTTTCCACCCAAATTCCGCTTTTGCAATCAAACGGCCCCTAAATGAGCTTGAAAGTTGATGCACGTAACATTTATTGACCATCTAGTAGCATTCTAAATCTAAATGCCTATATGAGCAAACTCTATTCAAGTTTCGATTTTTATTATTCAAGATAAGCTTTAGTTCCTGTGAAGGCAGGATCCATTATGAAAACTTGTCAAGATAGTTGATTTCACCATAGTTGCTAGCTATCGTGAAAAATTGAATTATGCGCAGTGATTTCTTATAAACAGAAGAAACTTGTGGTGAATATGTAATAATTGCGATTCACGAAGTATGTGAATAAAAATTGGTTTGACGGCTAAACAATACTAATTGAGCTAGCAAAAAAAGAAATTGGTTACACTTAAAATTGTTGAGAAAATAATTGTAACATATAAAGCATTAAAGGCAGGAGTGCACCACTTGGGATTGAGAATCATTAAATGTCTCACATGTTTATATAAAGTTATATAATGATATACACCCACCCACTCCTACCATCTCTATATTTCTCATCATTAAAGATTTTGGGTTCATTCATCAATTGACTAATGCCCCCATGGAGATTATATTGGTCCATTTAGATTGTGTTTGATATATTAGATTGAACACGAAAAAAATATGCATGTAAAGGAAATATCATTGCTACAATTTTTCTTTCTGGAAATTTACATCCCCACCACCAGTTGAATTGTTTAGATTTTAAGCCATGCAAAATTTCTAATAAATTTAATTTGAATAATGCGTTACGCCGAAAGGCCTATCTAGCTATTTTTGAATAACTAAAATAAATTTCATGTCATGATAATTCTCTATGGTTCAAATTCTTTAATAATGTTTCGAAATTGATAGATGAGATGCATACAAGAAAAGTACGTAGATCATTGAAGGACCAGTATGAGGGGACCATCGACATGATCAATCAACCAAGTTAATTTTTGAATGGTAGGTACTAATTTACCGTTCAATCGAAAAATTTCAATTAAACTTTACCGGTTAGTTAAGTTCATGCTCGAATAAGCAAGATAAGTACAATAACATTACATTTTTTTATACAAAAAAAATTTCATAAAAAATATGTTGACAATAATGCAAATTTCATTTAAATTTGATAATTAAAAATGATTGAAGCCTTAGAGAGGTAGAAAAAAATTAAGAAAATAAAAAGGAATACTCATGAATATATTTTTCGCTTTCTTCTCACATTTTTAATAAAATAATATTATACATAACTCAAAAAATTTTTTTTACTTCATTTTATAACTACACATTTTCTCCATCAATCTACTATTCAAAAATATATTCTCCACAAAAAATGCCCTATGTCTGAACCCTCTCTAATTTGTTGACCAAGATGCTAATTCTCTTGAAAGTTGGTTCACGTGATGACAACAACAAAAGGAGTGGGCCCAGATTTGGGATAATGTAATTATTTCATAGGGAAAGTAGCATAAGAGGTCCCCCATACTTTGAGGTATGTTGCCCCTGGTTCCATGTCTTTCATTTTATAGCACTTGTGTCCTCGTTAGACAAATTTACCATTGTCTTTAGGGTAATTATATTCACATTTACGATGTCTAGACAATTGTTGAAAATTTTACACAAACAATGTGCTTTCGATAGGATAGAGTTGCCTTCGACGAGGATGAAGGCACAAAAATGTGACTTAAGGCAGGAAATTGGATTTTGGAATCTTCCAAAACCCTTTCGTTAACCATGTAGTTGATAAATGTTTTGCTTCCATCCCAATGGAAACAATAAGGATCAAGCACGAGGATCATTTTTTTGCTAAATGCACATTGATCTGAAAGATGGTTGAAGACGAAGGCACAAAAACGTGACTAAGGCAGAAAATTGGATTTTAGAATCTTTCAAAACCTTTTGCTAACTACGTGGTTGATAAATGTTTTGCTTCCATGCCAACGGAAACAAAAAGGATCAGGCACGAGGACCATTTTTTTTTTTTCGAAACGCACACTGATTTGAAAGATGTTCACTTTCCTCGAGAAATCTAATCCAAACACTAACTTGAAAATCATGATAGATCGACCTGAACTTGTAATTACCACGACACATTTTTGCCCAACAAACATCACCAACTAGAGGCTTAGTGGTAGCATCCACGAATTTGAGCAACCACCCATGCTTGAGTTTGCCAACAATATAAGAGCCTACCCATGCATCAACCATTTTCCTTCAATCGAACTTGGAACGGGTGAAATATTGTTGGAATGCTACTTTCAACACTTTGTAAGTACCCTTAATTAACTATAATAAAAATCTCTTTCTTTTTCAAGTTCGTCTCTACATATATAATAGAAAATAAAATTTGAATTATTTTTAAGTAAAGTTTAATATGTGTATTTCCAAGTTTTTTTTTTTTTTAAGTTGAAGAAAAATGAAATTAGGGGTAGGGGTTGAATGGAATGGAATGGATTTTGGCTACTAGTTTGCACTAGTGGATACGGATTCAAGTCACGTGATGCTCGGAATTTTTATTTTTTATTTTTGCAGCAAGGATAAAAAATCTAATTTTGTTTAGTAAGACAAAATGAATAATATAAAATTTGCATTTAGAAGTTTTGAAGTTTTTTTTGGCGAAGTACTTATTTTTAATCAAAACTTATCGACTAGTAGATCTATAAACTTTTGATCCGAACACGAGTAGGTCTTTATTGTACGGAAGCTATCATTTTTCCTGGTAAATTACTATACAACATGTACGTGATTTTTTTGTATATGTATTTTGTATATTATTCAATGAAAAAAGGATGGAAAAATAAAATTAGAAAACATTAAGCCACTATTTGACAACCTTAATTTTTTTTCAAACTAATTTTCAACTTGCAATAAAATATTTTACACGTAAATTTAAATTCTTTTTTCGTAATAATAATAAAAATCCTAAATTTATTTTAAAATATTACACGTTGTTCCAATCCTAAAATGATGTTAGAATTTACATTTCATAAAAGAGAATTTTGTTAATTACTTATTTTGACAACAATCTCGCTCGAGTATAATTTTTCTAACGTATAATTTATTTTCTAACTTGGTCCTCAACCTTTTACTTTCTAACTTAGTCCTCAACTTTTATTGTTACTTTATGTAGATTAAACAATAATTTTTTTTAAAAGAATTTCTAACTTGTTGCCCGATGTTATCAATAGGAACAAATGACACATGGTTCGAACCATAAGGACCATATGTTTGGTACCCACCAAGATTTGGTCGTATCACTATCGACCTCAAATGAGACAAGACAATGGGGATAATATTTAATTTCCGCGCCAAATATTTCATATAAATAATAAGCCCATGTTTGGTACACATTAAAATTTTCATTTTCATTCTTCTACTCATTTTCATTAAAATTTTTGGTGAATGATGATTTTATCTCGTAAACATAAAAGCTTTACCGCTAGAAAAATAATGGGGTCTTGTTATTTTATAATTTACCGACATCGATGATTATAGAATTGTCATTCATGAGCTATTCTCCTTCCTCATTCTTTTTGACTTTTTTCCTCACGTATTTGAAAAAAGCGATAAACTTTCACTCAAATTGTCATTTGTTTGAGATACAAAGACCCTATTTCATTTATTTTCAATCAAACATTTACTATATTTTTGATCAGCTTTTTAATTATATATTTTATTATTTTTATCAAAATTTACTAAAAGCTTAATTTTAATTCAAACTAAAAAGGGGCAAAATACTTTTTACTATGTACTTTTTACTTTCGTATTTTAACAATTTCTTTGACTTTTTTTTTTTCGATAGCTGGTGGTGTACCCAAATTGCCCTCATTCGAGATCTTTTACATTTTTACACGCCACATGCTAGAATTGCACATGATTAATATCCTTTGACGATCTCAAATAAGCTCTTGTTTGGTACACATTAAAATTTTTATTTTCATTCTTCTACTCATTTTTAATCACACATTATTCAATAAAATAATATTTTTCATCACATCGATAACTTTTTTTTTCCAACCACACATTCTCCATCAATCTATTATTCCAGAATATATTCTTCCAAAATAATGTGGTTCAAACACACTCTAAATGCAAAAGAGTCATTTTACCATGATTTTGACTACCTATTTGACACATGTAGTGTGACACACGTAATTGGGGTGCAAAAGTTAAGTATTTTTTAAATAATCCAATAACAGAATACCACATGATATTCTGTCAAGAAAGTGACAAAATATATTATGATAATGTAGCAAGATTGAATACAAAAGCATAAGAATTTGACAATACTATGTATTGTATATTAAGTCGTTATTTGATTTTGATTCTTTAAGAATTATTCTCTTTCATACTAATTTTTAACCACGTTCATTTAAAAAAATATTTCACATTTCACCGCAACTTTTTACTTGTTAACCACGTATTCATAAAACAACTTTTCAAAGAATCACTTCTAAAAAATTCTTTATCAAATAATCGTCAAAGAATCTCCACTACCAAGCTATTAGGATTCGAGTTTTATTAAATGGGTGAGGAAGTGAGTACTATGTTTGTATATAAATGTGTCAAAATGATCGGTTAAGTTTGAATTGACAGAAAATCTAGGTTTAATCCTTGTTTGATTTCAATTTTTTTCAAAATAAATTTCTCTCTTATTTTCAACAAAACATTTTTAATACAATAATATTACACACAATAAAAAAACGTTTCCTTCTTTTGTAATTATACATTATCCATCAATCTACTATTCCAAATTATATTTTGCATCCAAAAAGGGCTCAAACAAACCCTTTAAGGAATATTTAATAGATGTGAGATATATACCCTTAACAAAATAGAGTAGTGCTATGGGTACATTGGGGGCTCCATAAGGCTTGACATAATGACCACATGGTAGCCCCCTATTGGAAGGTTGCCGGGTCCTCATCCAACAAAATATACCCTTGAAATGTTAAAATCAAGAGAGAGAGAGAGACAAAAGGAAAATGGGGAGAGAGAATTTATCAAGTCCTCGATTGATGGTCGTTATTTTTTCAAAAAAATATGGAGTTTTGAATAATAATTCTTTAGTCAATGTATTTTGAAATAGTGAATTGATGGAGAATGTCTGATTAAAAAAGAAGGAGAAATTATTGATGCGATGAAAAATATTATTTTATAGAATAATGTAGGTTGAAAATAAGTAGAAAAATAAAAATAAAAATTTTAATTTGTATCAAATACGAGCTAAGTATACAATATTAGTTGACAATTATATGTTGTCAAAATTTTAACAGGTAACAACTTTTTAAGAGTAAATGGATATAATGATGTCAAATACGATGTTGTTGACATGATTAGAGAATTAAAGTAACAAAATCCGTGTTGAAATTTACTACTTACTACTTGTACAACTGGCTGTATAATCCTGTCCTCCTGACAAGCCAATGTTAGAAAACAAAAGGAAAAGGTTAAAAGTTTGGTTGCCGGGAGGTAATAGTCTTCAAAAAACAGTCCACATTACCCCTATCCCTACCCAGATCTTTGCTTTGCTTGCCTCAAGCAAAAGACTTTTTCAAGAAGAAAAAAACCATTTGTTCTAAAATCCCATTTCTGCCCTAAATGCGAAGGCAAAGGCCCTTCCTTTGCTGTTCTTTCTGTCTATTCACCATCAGTATGTGAAATAGGGGTTGGTGGATAGGTGGGCTAGAATTGAGCTCATTCTTGGTGTTTTTCTTTCTATTTTTTTTGTCTTTTCCACTGATAAGACACACCAAAATTCTACATGAAGCAGTAATGTAAAATTCTTACCTGAAAATGAGGGAAAACTAGCTTGAATAGTGGAAAGAGGAAGTAAAACCTTCATTTCTACATTTTCTTGAATTTTTTCATTTATTGCAACTTCAATTTATCACAATGAGGAAACATGGATGGCAGCTTCCTTACCATCCTCTCCAGGTATATTTTTCTTCTTCACTCCCCCATGAGTTTTCTTAATTTTTGTACCTTGAAGCTTATTTTTTCTTGATTTTATATTTTTATTTCCAAGCCTGAGTTTAGTCTGTATATGTGCAGGTGGTAGCTGCTGCTGTATTTCTAGCATTGGGGTTTTCCTTCTATGTTTTCTTTGCTCCATTTGTGGGAAAACAATTGTTTCAATACATAGTGATGGGGATTTACACTCCTCTTGTAAGAATTATTTACATCCCTTTTTCAATTTCTTTGCCTGTCATGTGAGATCTGTGATTTCACTTGTAGATTGTATTTTCTCTCTGATTGAACTCGCTTTATATTTTTTTTCCATTTCACATTTTCTTCTTCTTTTTCATAGGAAATGTTCAAATTTGTCCTTTAAACTTTTCTTTTTGCGTTTCTTTGAGCCACTAGTTCCTCATTTGAGAATTTCAGTGTCATTCTTGTGAAGATTGGATTTTTCCCTTGTTTTGAAAACTCTTGGCACTGATAATGCTTTTAATTTGGGATTATTGTTTTGCCTTAAAATCCACTGTTGTAAGGGATTGTCTTGGGAATTTATCAATTCTGCTTAATTAATGTCTGCATACTGTTTATTACAATGTGATTGGGAAGGAAATTAGTTGCAAATTATCTAGAAATGAATTTTTTTTTTTTTTTTTTTGACTCTTTATCATCCTAGTTTCTTTTCAAGATATATGATTGAATGGTTATCTTATCTTTTCTCAGATCATATGTGTCTTCAGCCTGTTCATTTGGTGCGCTGCTACTGATCCTGCAGATCCAGGAGTCTTTAGGTCCAAAAAATATCTTAAAATTCGCGACAGCAAAAAGCATGTTGGATTGAACGAATCTAAACTTGGTGCAGAATCAACTTCTTCAGCACAAGATGCCTGTGCAGGCATACCAGGAGAAAACGCTTTTGATAAAAGTAATATCAGTATCGATAAAAGAGCTGAATGTACTTCTGAAAGTGATAAGAACATGCCATCCCGTCAAGTCTCCTGCTTTATGTCAATCCTTGCTTTGTTACCTTGTGCTTATGTATGTAACTTAGATGAAGAATCTTCCGAACGACAGATGAGCGAAGATGGCATGTTCTACTGTAGTTTGTGTGAAGTAGAGGTGGGTAGTTTACATATGAAATCAAATGGATTCGAAGTGAGATTTGTCACATAACCGTCCTACAAATACCTTCTCTTGTAAAATATCCTGACAATTGTGACCTGATTGTGTGGCCAAACAAATCAGTGCTTACAACTTGGGAAATTTGAGCCCTTTTTCTTTAACAGGATTTTAAAACTATATGACTAGAATTGTCCCCCATTTGCAGGTTTTCAAGTACAGCAAGCATTGCAGAGTCTGTGACAAGTGTGTTGATCGGTTCGATCATCATTGCAGGGTACATCACAATATAAAGTTTGAAGAAACTTTACCATGTTGTGAGAACTAAAACAATTTCTTCATTCTGGTTTTGTAGTGGCTCAACAATTGCATAGGAAGAAGGAATTATCGAAAATTCTTTACACTCATGGTGTCTGCCCTTCTCCTGGTATATGCTCGCCCCTTTATTACTTATCTTGTGAACTTGACAACAACCTGCAGATTCTACATATTTCATTTTTTTTTCCCTTAGAATTCTATATCTGTTAACTCTCAACTCTCTTCACTAGTCCTAATTCTGATTACTGTAACGAAGCTCAGTAATTTAACCAAGCCGAACTCTTGAACCAATAGAAAAAATCTGCTACTTATCTTGTTTTCCCACTTTCTGAACCCAGTTTCATCGTGATTGTGTTCTGTAATCCAGATATTTTGGTGACAAATTCCTGGTTTAGCCTAACATTGTCTATATAGATTATTCTTTCTTTATTAAATGATACCGAATTTTCTTCCCAAAGAGGACTTGTGTACCCCGAAAGTTGTCTCAAAATGCAACTATTTCATGTTCAAGTTACTTTTTATTTAATTGATTATTGACAGGTGTGTACATGGTTTGTCCACCTATGACTTGAGATTGCAGCTTATAATTCACTGGTCGACTGGAATCTTTGTACTCGTACGGTGTTTTCTCGAGAGAAAGAAATACTCCGTGGACATCAGCTCCAAGTTGGGAAGCAGTTTCACAGTGGTTCCCTTTGCGATTGTTGTGGTGAGTATTCTATAAGCTCCCATCACATTGTTGTCACTTCAACTCTATTATTTCGTACTTGGGAGCTTTGTAAATGCTTTGTGATTCATTTCTGTAAGGTCAAGTTTATTGAAGTTTTTTACAATTTTTTCTATTGTCTTACTTATGAGCTTACATATAACAGGCAGTATGCACCATATTGGCTATGATTGCAACCTTGCCGCTTACTCAGCTGTTCTTCTTTCACATTCTTCTCATAAAGAAGGTTAGCCTTTACTTTCCTTTTCCTATCAAGTTTTCGTGTTAATGATAAGGAAAAAATGAATGCTAATGAAGTAAATTTTTGGGTGATATATGCTATGTTCGGTTGACAGGGAATTAGCACATACGACTATATTATAGCTTTGAGGGAACAAGAGCAACTAGCTGCCGCAGGTCAGCAAAGTCCTCAGATGTCTCCCCGGAGCTCTCTTACTGGTTTAAGCAGTGCAAGCTCCCTCAACACGTTCCACCGTGCTGCATGGTGCACCCCACCACGCTTTTTTGTTGAAGATCAGGTATAATAATATATGCCACCAAGTTGTGTTTGGTTTCACAATTATTAGAAGGCGAAAAATTGAAGGCACTTGAATCTGTTGTTAGGTTCCAATATCTAGGGACAGAGCTAGCACTTGGTGAGCCTCTGTGCTGCCCGTGCTGGCTCCACCAGAAATTATTTTTTTTTTCCTTATATTGGGCGGCAACTCGACAGCCGCTTGAAAGGCTATCTAGCGACCGCCTGTGCTCACTTGGATTTTTGGATCTGCCACTGCCAATATCCATCACTTGTTATTGATATTGTGCAAAATACTGGTTATGTTGCAGTTTGATGTAGTGCCTCCAGACAATGTATCTGTCAGTTCACTGGGGAGAAAGACAGTGATGGAGGAAACGACCAAGAAAAAGAATCCCGCAGCTGTAAAGATCAGTCCATGGACACTGGCAAGATTGAATGCAGAAGAGGTTTCAAAGGCTGCTGCAGAGGCAAGAAAGAAGTCGAAAATTCTGCAGCCCGTAACAAGACGTGATGGGTCATATTCCCTTGAAACTGACGGTAGGTTTGGCAGTGGTGGACGTCGAATGGCTGCCAGACCTGATAATAATAGAAAACGGGGTAGCCAACGGATTCGCCTTCCTACTGACATGCCATTTGATCCTCACTTCAAGATTTCAAATGAAAATGCAGAAAACAATAGGGGTAATGTGATTCCTGAGACATCAACTGGTTTGGTCTCTCTTCAATATGAAGCTCGAAGTGCTTTCCGAATGAGCACAGCTAAGCCTAGCTCAGCTCACATTGTTGCTTCTTCTCCGGAGAGTAGCTTAGATTCTCCCGATCTTCACCCTTTCCGTGTCTCCTCATCAGGAGCCGAAGAAGCAGGACAATTTGTTGGGCTGTCAACATCTGGCATGGCTTTTCGAAAGGCAATCCCATTCTCGAGATCTACTAGTGATGGATATGAGCCATCGGGTGGGGAAGACAGTGACCAAATACCCTCCAGAATTGTTCAGAGATCGACTAACTGGAGTAGCCTACTGTTTCCCTCGGAGCATGACAGGACAGTCACAAAACAGACTATGCCATCATCTTCATCTGCCTTGTCAAATCACAGGAAAATTTGAAAAATCCTTCAAATTGTTAAGATTTTTTCATTTGTTGTTCTAGTTTAAATAGATTTGGTCACTTGATTTGCCTTGTTCATTGCCTTAAGAAACTCTTAATTCGAAAATGTTGATAAATCTTGAAAAGGGGCGTGTGCGAAAAGTTGCAATAATTCTATTTTTGCTGCATCATCAAATGAATCTTCGTCCCGTAAATAGATAAGTCCCTTCTTTGCATAGATTTACTTGTTTCAGTGTTTTCTCATCAATTTCTTGAATTCTCAGGTCCAGATTTGACCCTGTAGATGATATGATGCTCCTGGAATGGTCATCTATATTTGTGGTTACCCTCTATTTTGTTGCATTTATATTTCTACCGAGGAAGATTAGCTTCATCTCAAGGCTCGACTTAAATTGAAAAATAATGATTGGCAATTCAGAAAACCGAACACAGAAGAACCCGTTGAGGACACACGTTTTCAATTTAAAGCATCAGCTTGCAGTGAAATGACTCGAGGATTGCGCAAAAGACCCTGTTCACCTAAACAACAGTAAATTAAGCCTTATTGTCGAACTAAACCCTATTCTTGTAAAATTTAAGGTCGAATCCATAAACCATTTCTCAAAATTCAATTGAGTGTAATTGGTACATAGTCCTTGTCAACTCGTCATCATCTGCAGGTTAGCTAATCAGGTAAAGTTAAGGATGGCATAAAAAGCCCTACGGCTCAGCCCGAGCCCATGGCCCGGGCGAGTCAGCCCCTAAAAAAAAAAATTAAATTAAAATTGGTTGCCTTTGCAGGCAGCCTGTTGCTCTTTGCAGGCAGCTAAGGCAGATATATATATATAAAGAAAGCAAAAAATCGAGCCGGCTCGGCCCGGGCCAAAAGCTCAGGCCAAGCCTCATTTTTTTTGGTCGGACCCAACTCGGCTCGGCCCGACCAAAAAAAGTTCGGACTCGGCTCGAACTTTTCTTTTTCGACTCGGCTCGGCTCGACTCGTTGACATAGGTAGGTAAAGTGTAATGTAATTCACCAAAAATGCAACAAGACATGCTTTAAATAGAGGGTCCTGCCTTTTAAATACACTTCAATTCAATAGTGAAAGGGCATGGGCATAGTGAATACCCCATACTTAGGAAATGCAATTATGCTAGAATTTTTTTCAAATTCGAGCTTGGCTCTCTTGATGTGCTCTTCAAGAACTGAAATAATCCTTGTTCGAGTACCATAAAAAGTTGAATGCTCTGTCCTCCTCACGTGGGAGCATCTCGTGGACTCCATCTCCTCACGTGGGAGCAGTCAAGTCTTGTGCACACGTCATATCATGAATATAGATATTAATCCTTTCATGTCATCCCCAATGAAACCAGATTTTTATACGTATGATTAGCATGGTTTTTGGCAACATGGAATGTAAATAGAATTGGAAAAAATTCAATGCAATTTCGAATAATCTCCTATGAGTTGAATTCTATGCCATCAAACATGGTATAAGAGCCTGAATGGACCATTAATAATCTCTGTTTTCTCGATTTCATCTGAAATGTCAACACCGTTACTCCATATGATAAGAAGCTGCAAAATGGAATCAGTGTACACAAATTTTTTTTACAGGACCTATTGGGTCATACAATAATTTAGATGGAAATTTAATGCTAAACCGATAGTTATAATCAAACCGAAAGGATGGTTAAACTGATATTTTCCTAGTAAATAAACTAGGCACACCAATACCAGAATAGAATGCAGTTGAGATATTACCTCCATTTCATTCAACCGCCTAAAGACAAAGCTGATTTTATTCTTATTTCACTACAGTATATATTAGACCTTTGCTCACCAAAAATACTTGAATCAAGAATACCTTGCATCTGATATAATATTTCACCAGCATAGTAAGAAAATTATATTAGGATCACCATAAAATTTCAATTAAACTGAAGTTATACGAGTTCAAGACATTCCATCTGCAAAAGGCTAGTTGATTTATCCATCTAATACAAAGAGAGTAATTTATTTCCCATTAAAATAAAGCACAATAAAGCTAAAGTATACACATTCAAAAGCAATGGACAGCATCACTGGTTTCATTTTCTTTTACATGTATTCAAGGATATACGAGTCTAAGATTCCACATTTCTCGTACTACATAATCATACACAAGAGCATAGATACTATTAAACATGAGTACAATACGATAAGATTACCAGATGTCAAGTGAATATTCAGACAGGATTTAAGCTACCAACCTCAAAGCTTATCAATGGGGTACAACATAGACAACATGAGGAACCTTCCCATCATCGAAAGGCAAGCTGACGTATTCGCGAGCAAACTCCTCAGCAATATCAAATGCCAATTCCCCGTGCAAGGCCTTACAGTACATATACAGCACAGTATGTGCAGCAACACTGTAAAGCATCAATATAGTTATAAAACCTGAGTACACCACTGTCTGCAATACAAAAGCCCAGCTAAGCCACCCTCCTTGGACTGATCCAGCATTCAGAACCAAAGACGAGGCCGCCATTACAAAAAGCCCTATCAAGATCCCAAACAACATCATCATTGCTAGAGCGACCCATCTCATTCCCTTTATTAAACGTGCACTCCTTTTCAACGGTGTCAACCCCCATTTAGATTCCACCACCACAACCACATAAGCCAATGACCACTCCACCGTCAAGTATATCAAAACGGACACAAGCAAAACCATGACAAAAACAGCAAACCCCAGAAAGTAATTCGACTCATACTCAATTTCAAACCCCAAAATCTGTACCCCTTTATACACCAAACCCACAAAGACCCCAAAACCCAATACAATCAAACCCACAACTACATCAATAACAACAAAAGTAACAAAAAGGGGTAGCACCGAATACAAAACTGATTTCAGCGATGAAACCAATTTAACGGGTCTACCGTAAAACCCGTGGAAAGTACTGTAAGTGACGGAAGCCGTAGCTAATAGCGTGAAAACAAAAACCAACACAGTGTACACAAGCGGGAATAGGAATAGATGAGGGTTTTGCGGATTTGAAACCGAATTATCAAGAAAGAAGTAAAAGGATTGGTGAAAGTGAGAAACAACGGAGGAATTGGGTTCCGAAAAAGTGGTTTGAAGAGTTGGGTAGATGACAGCGGAAAAAGAGAGGGGAAGAAGGAAAAGTACAGAGAGTGCTAAGAAATGGCGAGAGTGGGCACTGAGTATGCGCTTTGTTTCGGTGAGAACTCCGCATAGGTTTAGGCCATGGATTCTGTGAGTCGCCATTGATGCAGGATGAGAGAGAGAGAGAGAGAGAGAGAGAGAGCCAATGGTTTACAATCGTTTGATGAAATAAACCAAGAAATTGATTGCAAGATGATACAAATAAAAAAATAAAAATAAAATACATTATCTTTGCGTCCATAACAAGGCATAATTTTCTCTTGTTCTTCGTTTTTCATTGCAAGTCTTTTCGTTTTTGTTTTCTTGTACTCAAATTTAGCATCCATTGGCTCGTTTAGTTGAGGACTTCCAAATCTATATTAGAAAAGTAAAACCTATGCGGATGGATAACTATAAAAAATTTTTGACGGGCCAACCGAAAGGCCCCGATGGGATGGAGCACAACGATTTTTCCAAATCTTTGGTGCTAGCGTAGGTAGAATAGTCTTGTGGATTTTGATGATAGTAGCAAATATTCAAATCGAAACATTGAAAGCAGTTGACTTTCAAAAAGCTTGAGCATGTTGTGAATTCCGTTTTCATTATTCAGGGATATATTCTCATATGAAACCCATTTGCATTTATTAGAAAGGTTGAGGACCTCAATTACAATTTTTCCTAAATTACGCTGTGGATGATTGACCATTTTATTAGTCAAGTGACCAATGGAACCTGCCTTGAGTAAAGCTCACTTTTAAATTATTGGTCACTTGACTTGAGTAAAACTCACTTTTAAATCGACTTGTAAAATTATATAATGCCTAATCTACTTAAAATTTATTTGAAAGAGATTATCTGTAGTATTTTTTTAGAACGCATGATTAAAAAAAAAAAAAAGTTACGAATCCACATAATTCAATAACGCGATTGAAAATAAGTTTGAAAAAAACCATTTTCAAGTAAATTGCCAAACAAATGTTTAATTACTTGTAAATTCACAAGTCAAAGTTCGTATGAAGAATTTATTATTCAGAAGTGGTCATTACTTTTAAGGTCACAAACAAATTATACTAAAATATTCAAAATAATTTGAGTTTAGAAATTCAATCATGCATGCAAAACGGTGCCGCCATTTACCTCCACTATATATATATATATATATATATATATATATATATATATATATATATATAACCTCTCTATCTCAATATTATTATTGAATAATCTAGAATTATACATCATCTCTCGATCTCAATATTATCTGTAAGTCAATCAGTTGTTGCGCAGACAATTAAAGTATTAAAACCCACAATAATTAATTAACAAATATTA
>CAIGRS010303997.1:0-12023 GCA_903798395.1 Fraxinus floribunda
TCTCGTAACTGATCGGATCATATTGACGGAATGATTTTAATTTCAAGGTAAACTAACAAATTTAGTTTTGTGTCCCCACGTGACATTTTTCGTCACATGTATTGCCCTGACACATTGCTAGTTATCAATCTAGGACGATGGATGTGAATTGATGATAAATTAAAAATAATCTCTACGGAAAGGTTCATAATATCTCAAAGAAGCCCTCACAAAAATAAATTCTCGAATCTTTATTCATAAAATCAAAGTTAACAATTAATTTTAGCTACATATATTCATATGATCCCCAATTTTTATAATATTTCAATCAAATATATTTTTTTTAAAATCAAAATTTACTAAAAAATTGTTTTTTTAGCTAAATCAAAGAGTAAATGTCATTCATGACACTATGCTATGAAAATTTATTATTATTTTTATTTACAATACTAATTTGGTACATAAATACCTATAGAAGGGGTAAATTTCATTAGAAGTCCCAAACTTTTAGAGGTGTGATGCTCACGTTTCTAATATTTATAAATTGTGGCACTTATGTCCCAAACCAATAAAATAAAGTTATTTCATTGTTAGATGGCCTTGTGACACTCACGCGATATTAGAGATGAATTGAAGTAAAGGATATAATTTAGAATGGTGCTATGTATAAGGCAACGTTGGCCTGTGCGTACTAGAGGGACATGTCTGTGATCACATAAAGAGTTGACGTGACCTGTAAATGCAGCATTATTTTATAATCTATACAAAGAAGAATTTTACATTTTTCAAATAATTATATGGAAGTTGAAGTCATCATGAGGATTGTTTTCAAATATGAGATCTTTCGGAACAATTTTATTATTTTAATCTAACATTTCGTGATTGTCAATAAACTTAGCTGGAAACATGAATGCACTAAATGATTTGCTTGGGAACATAGATATTACGCCTCCGTTTGACAATCATTATTTGAGAAAAATAATGTATTAAATAGTAATTTTTAGGGAAATATATAGTTGAAAAGAAGGGAAAAGTTTTGAATTTTCGTGTAAAATATTTTATTTTGTGAATACATTATTGAAAATAAATTTGCATAAAAAAAAAAAAGGTTTTCAAATAATAATCGTGCTTAGTGTAACACATTGTTGGTTTTATTCAACAAGAAAGAAATATTTTAATACTTTTATGAATTGCTGAATAAGATTGAACCTGAATGAGAATAACTAATTTAACTGTCTCTTTCCGCGTATACCATCCCTTCTTTCACTTCTCCTGCGCAAATCTCGCCCAAATAACAAAGAAAGAAAATTCAATTCAAAGAAACAGACACATATGAAAACATAGGCAAGAAATTTCGACGAATTTTACGATGGTTTGATTATCCAGCCCTTAAAACTCTACTTTCTTCCTACTGTTTGACAAATTTGCCACCATGCGAGTCACCATATGGGTATGTAGCAACAGTCAATAGGTAAGACTTTCTCCCTAAACCACCTTATCTGATTGTCTTTTGTGGGTCAGGGCGGAATTCTTGGGGAAATCGAAGTGGGTTGATTCTTCATTTTTTTTTGTTTCGTTATTTTCAAGATTTTTAAACCGTTATCTTTATAATTTAGGATATTAGTTTTTGAAGATTTAGGTCCTTTTGCTTATGTTATAATTCAAGATTGATTTACATTTTTTTGTAATTTGTTAAGATTTAGGTTTTTGAATAATTTTCTCGGCGGTTGCGTGGCGATTGGGCGGTGGAGTCGTTATGCCCTTGTTTGGAAATGGCAACGCGGTTTGTTTTTCTCTATTTGCAAAAGCAACTGTAGTGGATGGCTAATAACCATTCACACATGGCAGGGATCAACTCTCATATTGAGGTATTTTCTAAAAATAATTTATGTTTTCCCTTCAGTGATTTCCACTTCTTCCCAGCAGGCAGATACTGAATACTGAGTAAATATTATTTAACTGAGTACGGCATATGACATCTAATGTTTAATCAATAGCAACTGGGTGAAAAATTACCTGAGTGTGTCATATGGCAACTAACGTATTATAATTTCCTTTGTATAGCAAAGTTCTACCTACACACTATTGTTCTGTGTAATTCTGATGGGTGATCCTTTATAGTTTATATCAACTTGAAATGCTTACGATAGATACCCATTACTCTTCTGTTTCACCATTCGTTATATATCAAGAAAAGTTTAGTCCACCGGGTTCCCATTTGCCTTAAATATTCATAAACCAGTTAGAGTCCACAATCTGCCGTGATCGATAACTGTGATAATAATTGATAAAAAAACCATTTCTCAGATATTTTATGGCTCAATAAGTTAGAGATAGTTGGTGGTAATGCAGATTTATTGATTTTTTTAATACTTTGGAATATGGAATCTCTGTTTAATGATATATGATGAAAAGAATGGTTCAACAGATGGGACCGATGGACGGAAGATCAGTAGAGCTTGAAGATGAGAGCCTAGTCAGCCCTCAGCCATCGGATATAAAAACAAGTTCTCTGGATGTAGCTCCTCACAGATCTTTCTTTGATTTTGGAACGGAAGAGTTTGGTTGTAAATATATATTAAATAGCACACTTAACAGTATTAAGATCGTTTT
This sequence comes from Fraxinus floribunda, assembly GCA_903798395.1. Taxonomy (NCBI): domain Eukaryota; kingdom Viridiplantae; phylum Streptophyta; class Magnoliopsida; order Lamiales; family Oleaceae; genus Fraxinus; species Fraxinus floribunda. The sequence goes on from CAIGRS010303997.1 coordinate 2,593, forward strand.
GTTTTCCAGCAAATTGAACTTGCTGGTATCTTGTGGCCCTTCAGCAATAGTAGTTGATAAATTAACAAACCATCACGTGAGTTTCAATTTTCTTCTGGATGCAACTTCTTTTGACATACAAGATGCATTTCTTTATCTGGTGTATTTCTCATATGCTTTCAGGGATGGGTATTCTTTCTAAGCTTATTAGGCATCATTCCACTGGCAGAACGTTTGGGCTGGGCTACAGAGTAAGATTCTAAACATCAAATATAAATGTGTGGCATCAGCAGAAAGATAGGTCTAGAGGCATATGTATGACAATTAATATATACGGTCTAGAGGCATATGTATGATAATTAATATGTACGGTCTAGAGGCATGTATATGACAATTAATATACACGTCGACCAATTTACTCCCTTTTTTTTTTTGCAAATGATTGTTTGTCATTGTTCAACTAAGGAGGAGTGAAAGATCTATTTTACTATTAAGGAACAGAGACTTGTGAGCAAAGGAACTTTCTCAAGGATACCAAACAATGATGAAGTATTATTTTTTTCCTTTTCAAGAGGAATATCGATTTATATAGAGTGGCTTTTGTTTGCATTATTGCTTGTACTAAGTTTAGCACAATACAGACCTTTATTCATTTTTTTTTTGCTTTTTGTTGGATTGATTGATGATAAATCGAAATGATTATTGTTTTTTCCCTTAATGTAGGCAGCTGTCTTTCTACACTGGACCCACAGGTTTTTCTTCAACTTGTTCAAATCCTCATTATGATTTATCAATTCTTCAAACACCTTCAATTTCATCTAATTTGAACCCTTATTTATCAGACTTAGAATCTCTACATTTACGTCAGTTATGGTTTATATTTTCTCACATCATAAGTCTATTAGTTAGTCATCCCCTTTGATATCCTATACAGTATATATAAACTTAATTTGAGTGATAGTCATAAGGAGCTATCTTTTTTGGCGAGGCTTTGGTATCTCATTCTCACTCGTTATAAATATTTATAGAGTATTATGACAGTGGAATTGAGTTCCTATTACTCTTTTCTAGTCTTTGTTGAGTAACAAATTTCTTCCTCGCTCCTGCCTGTAGACGTTGGCCTAGTACTGAACCATTTTTTAATACCTCAAATCCAATCTTGTGGCTTGTGTAACATGTGTACCTGAGCCTCGTTCGTTGGTGGTTTTGTTTTTTAGTGGTGACTAAATATGAAATTGAGAAACTTGATGGCAGACATCTGCGAAAATGTGGTGTTTTAGTTCAACAAAGGTTGTTTAAAGTGCTAAAGGGTAAAGAGGATTTGTTAATAACAATGCCCAAAGGTGGAAAATGCAATCTCCTGGAGTGGGCAGATTGTGTAGTTTTAGTTGTCACTGTCGAATGAGATGCTACATGGGGTTGCCATGGAATGTCGGCTGCTGAGTAATGGCTTAAGTTGGATAGTCTATGCATGATGAAATCCCTCTCCAGCAGATTGTGTTTGAAAGAACATTTATATAACAATCAGATGACAGAATATGCACCTATTAAATCTCATCTAGAGGAGTTTAATAAGATTATTCTGAATTTGAAAATGTGAAGGTTGAAGATGAGGGTCAGGCTTTAATTTTGTTATGCTCTCTACCTCCCTCGTTAAGATCATTATGTTGATATGATTTGTATAAGGAAAAAAAAATACATTTTTATGGTAGATGTTAAGCCATCTTTATATTCTATAGATGGAAGAAAAAAGTTTTTGGAGAAATGGGGTAATAGCTCATGAATAATTTAGTTGTAAGAGGTAGGGTGTAAGAAAAGAACACAGCGATTCGAGACAAGTTTAGATGTAATTTAAGTTTAAAAGTGTACATGCAACTATTGTCACAAGGAATACCTTTGAAAAATTGATTTACTGATATGCATCGATGAAAGGGAGCGCATTGGTAAATCTTCAAATGTTAGTGAGGCAACTATTGTGGATATGGGGTTTAAGATTATTTGAAAACATTGAAACCATGTTAACTGTATCTGTTGGTTGTTTATGCAGTTGGGGGTCTTTTAAATGCTACATTTGGGAATGCAACAGAGTTGATAATATCGATGCATGCAATGAATAGTGGCATGTTACGCGTTGTTCAGCAGTCGTTATTAGGATCAATTCTTTCGAACATGCTGTTGGTACTTGGCTGTGCATTTTTTGGTGGTGGAATTGTGCATTGTAGTAAGGAGCAGGTGTTTAACAAGGTAGGTGACATGACCTGTCATGAAATTTTTTCTCTGTTGTTCAACTCTCTAACATTATAGTTAACTAAATGCAAGAGCATTTTTTATGTCATGTTTTAGGCATCTGCAGTGATGAACTCGGGATTACTCTTGATGGCAGTGATGTGTCTCTTATTCCCAGCTGTCCTCCACTTCACGCACACTGAGCTGCATTTTGGCAAGTCTGAGCTCGTGCTGTCAAGGTTTAGTAGTTGCATTATGCTTATAGCATATGGTGCATACCTTTTTTTCCAGCTAACGAGCGAAAAGAACCTCTATTCCCCTATAAATGAGGTTGGTCACTTTATCATTGTTCCCTTATTGTCAAATGCATTCCTTGCTCGTCTTTTTAATTTCATGGGGACTTGGGTGTTTTACATCATGAATCTGAATTTAATTTTTATTGTCTTTTAACTTTTTCGAGGTTCACTTGCAGTTGTCTTTTAAACATACTGGATTTTGTTTATAGTTGGTTTTAACTGGAAAACAATGCAAATTCAGGAAGGGACTCCGACGGATGGGGGCTCAGATGACGATGAACGTCCAGAGATCTCAAAGTGGGAATCTATTACATGGTTGTTTCTACTGACATCTCTGATATCCGTCCTGTCAGAATACCTGGTTAATGCCATAGAGGTAACATTTTTTTAATGTAAACTTTTGGTTATTAAGTTAATGTAGGTGATGGCTTAGATTTTATCCTTGGAATATTCATAAGGTATTCACCGGAAAAGGAAGTACCCCGTTCTGTCTGCACTAATTGCCTCTTAATCTATCATTGAGCAACTTGTATTTTTGTTTTGTTGAGTCTCTTCCACTGGAATTTTTTTCCAACAGCAATAATATCTCTCTCTCTCTCTTCCATATGTGGGCCCCCCAAAATTTTCTTAGCAAGATATTGTTATGTCAGCTATGGGGTACGAGGAGAATCAAATGTCATCCAGGTGACGCGCTCTTATGGTAAAATGGTTATTTTTCAGGGGGCATCTGCTGCAATGAACATTCCAGTGGCATTTATAAGTGTTATACTGCTACCGATTGTTGGGAATGCTGCAGAACATGCTGGCGCTATTATGTTTGCAGTGAAAGACAAACTTGTATGTGTTTGCTGCATTTTATATCCAGATATGGGTTAGATCATGGTTTTTAATTAGTCTGTTCATGATCAGGACATTTCTTTGGGAGTGGCAATAGGCTCGTCAACTCAAATAGCCATGTTTGGGGTATGTTTTGGATAAGTAAATATGCATACTGCCATTTGGCAATTCTTAGAATCTGAGGTTTACAGCTTAAATTTTAATCATTTTACCTGATTCTTGCTTTCCCCAGGCACGCTAAATAGGCTCAACTGCCTGTGTGGTATAAAGCAAGGATAACTTTTTCCCACCATTTTCTAAAAGCAACATGTTATAATATTGAACCGAATTGCAGTTATTTAACTATAGATCGCAGTTCTGGTGGACTGTCAAATCAATGTTCTCCAACCAAAACGCTTTTGTGTTTGTGGTGCCCATTTGTTAGATCTTTGGTCAACCAATTCTTGGCTTGGTGCTACAAAACTTCCTTCATATGCATACAAGATGGTGCATGAATGGTTATCTTATAGTTATTGTTTCTGTGCGAGATAAATGATTGGAAAACGTGATAATACTTGTAATGACAATTATCACTTTTCCCTTTATGATCAAGTGATTGAAAGCTTATGCATCCGGAATACTTCAATTAGATTCCCTTGAGTAATATGTACGTGAATGGCACAGCACATTCATCTAAGTATTCATATGACCTTTATTTTTTCATAATAAGATAATTTCCTGATAAAAAATATATTAATATAATGCCCTTCTTTAGGCGTACAATGACGGCATGAATGTGGATTTCTTGGCAGTACTTTACTTTCAGAATTTCGTTATTGCTATTATGTTTCACAAGTCATTTAATTCCACTTGCATGCCCCCCATTCTCTCTGTCTCTCTATAATTTGTAATTTTGGGTACCTTCAAGCAGTTTTCAGCTTGACCTTATCCTTCCCCATCTTTTCACCACCATCTACAACTAGAATCTGTGGAGAAACATTAGTTCAAACCTTTAGAAGATCACTCTTTGATTCATAAAGTAGATTACCAATAATGGCAGTGTTGTAAAATTATGTCTGTATTTTATGTTGCTTCTTACACATCCCTTTTGTTTTGTTAGTTATTCCACTTAGCTCTATGATTACCCCCTAATAGTTAGTTGTTGCAATAATTACAGATCCCCTTCTGTGTGGTAGTTGGATGGATCATGGGGCGTCCTATGGACTTGAATTTTCAACTTTTCGAGACTGCTACACTCTTTATGACTGTTCTCGTAGTGGCCTTCATGCTGCAGGTGAGCTCCCGAGATACATGTTTCTCAGTTGTTTGTCAACGAGAGTACTGCCCTTTTCTCGTGTTGACATATTTGATAATGTGGATTAGATAATCTGGACAAATAAAATAAGAAGTTGAACAGTCTTATCTTTCCCTAATTATTTTCATGCCTGCAGGAGGGAACGTCGAATTACTTCAAAGGACTGATGCTCCTTCTCTGCTATCTGATAGTTGCTGCAAGTTTCTTTGTACATATAGATCCTAAGTCTGTACGTAAGTTGCTTCTCTTCCTTTCATTGTATATATTATGACTAAAGTAGTCGTAATTTCAGTTTTCAATCATGACTTCTAACAAAGTCTAGTTTTATCACTATTACCAGTATTATGTGCAGTAGTTTTTATGCAGCGACATTTTTAGAGTAACTCTTGAAATCAGTTTGAAACCAAAATGATTTTTAGTAATTTCTTTTCATCTTCACAGGAGGTTTGTAACTTTCTCGTTGATTGCATGATTTGACATTTTAAGGAGCGTACTGTTAACGTACTTTATAACTCATTACTGGCCATTATTGAAATCACTCTCACCCACTCTCAAAAAAAAAATAAATAAATAAATAAAATAAAAGAAAAGAAAAAAACAGAGTAAAAACAACCGATTTGATTGCATATAACAAGCTACCATTCTCTAACTTTACCCACTTGCATTCACAATTACGTGCTAAGATCATTTGCAAAAAATCCAGATTTTTCGTTGTTTGCATTGTAACGAATATTGTTCTGCTGGATGTTTAAACCTCCTTACACTATGGGATAATCTTATGAGTTTAATCTTATCATAAACATCTGCACTTCTCCATGAGTTTGATTCTTGAGTATGTATGCTGGACATGTCATTCTGCAGAGGACAAACCCAAAACAAATACATAATGTACAGCTCAGTCGTGCTGATTTACGAAAACTCAGACAAGCAGAACACGCGTGGAGGTGGAAGAGACGTTTAGAAGTTCATCATCCTAGAGCAGTTACATATAGCTTATATTATGGATCATCTCAGTTTTTTTATGTATGTTCCTTTTGCTAAGTATAGAGGGTGAGTTTTTTTTTTTTATAATCTACTGACATATTATTTTCATCTAATCAGGAGAAAAGGGTATTTTGTTTTCGAAATTTAGTTTTCTTTTATCTTCAATTGTCATTTTTTTTATTACTTGTATTTAGAGAAACATATGAATTCATTGGAAAAGACAGGAAAATTTTTGCATCAGTAATTCAAAATTTTGACATTATGTGCAAGACTAATGCATAGCAGGGGCGGAACTAAATTTCCTTGGAGGTCACCCAACTTACAAGTTTGTTTGATGTTGGTCACTCAACTTCAATTTGTTTAACTTGAACACCCAAACTTATATTTTTCTTTCAATTTGACGCTTAACTTTATAAATTTGTTTCGATTTGACTTGAATGTTTGTTTTGGTAAAAGATATAAACAGAATGGTCAAATTGAAAGAAACATATAAGTTGTGTGATCCAATTGAAACAAATTGCAACTGGTAACAAACTCCACAGTGAAATTTCTGGCTTTATAGAACTAAACTTGTATTAGAAATTTTGTCCTGATGAACCAATTTGGGTGCGATCAATCTATATAATCAGTGTGAATTCATATGATGTTTTCCCTTTATATTGTTTCATAATTAAATTTGTGATCATAATCTTCAAAGATCCCAGTTTTCAGCACAACAAATGGTGTAGAAAATGCATTTTCTTGATATTACAAGCACGAACATGCCGAACATGTTTAGTACAATAGATTCGATAGACACAACTAGGAAAAGGGTCAATAATAACAAATGTGTATTAAAATTTATATCACAAGATTTGACAAAATTTCTAAGGCAAACCTCCTCCTCCCCAAGGTAAGGGACTCAACAGGTGTTTGGGCCACATTTTAATCTAAGTCAAAGTCAAACAATCAATATTAACCATATCTTTCATGGGTCCCACATCTTTTCAACCACACATTTCAAAAACTTCTATCACAATCAATTTAAAATCAGATTTTAATCTACACCAAACACTCTCTTAGTAAGGAAAACATAGGCCGTATTAGGTTTAAGGAAGAGGACGTGTTAAAAAAATTGTTTGTCGTATTAATCAGGTCGCTCAAATTTAATAAAAAAAACAAATTCCAGCCTTTGAATCTAGGAATGCCAGTGGAATTTAACCCTAACCTAGCATTGCTGGAGCTATTTTATGCCAAATAATACTTAAACAAGTGTCTGGTTCCGCAGCCCATCGATGGGGTGAAAATTCCAAGTTTGTACTGCTTCGTTTTAAACTAAGAAAAGCTTTGTTGCAGACATAAGAAATCTTGGAGGTTAAGGTTTAGATTAGCAGCTGCCTAAAGTTGTGTTCCGGCAGCCTCTTTTTATATATTGAGTTAGCGGAGAATACAATTTATCAATATTGCTTCAACAATAAGTTTATTGTTTGTCCATAGGTATTACCATTTAAATATGATCGTACACTAATTGATGGTTGATCTTAGATGAAAACTCTAAATATCTTAATTTGGTGTCAATGTTATGGAATTAATTGCTTCTAATGGATTAATAAATGAAACAAAACCCGATTACAAGATTCGACTATATTAACTTGTGAACATTAAGATCCTGTGTTTCATATCCAGTCAAATGTAGTAATTGAATTTTTTTGTGAGTAGCTTGTGCTAGTAACAACATTTCAACTCGAATGCTCTTCTCATGCATTCGGATAGGATCCATATCGATTACTACAACAATTTAATTTCTAATTGGCCAAGCTTAGAGCATGTTTTGCCTAGCTTAAAAGTCAAAATTGCCTTCTCTTTGGCAATATCAACAGTAACACGGCTTAAAAATTATGTTTATTTTACAAAATAAGTGAAGCAAAACATGCTCATTGGCTTATGAGTTTCAACTTATCAAACAAAGGTGTCCAGATACTCTTATCTATTCACAAAATTCTGTGGAAAGTGCAATTGTACACGGATAGAAGTTTCCACTAAAATTCTAACCCATAAAAGACAAACATGCTTGCGGTCAATACAAGTAAAGTGAACATGGTATACAAAGTATAAATATGTCTATTATCTAGTAGCCATTCCTCTTAAAACTCGTCCTCTTCTGAGGATGAAAATGGCCGCTCGATATTTTGTTGCTGCAAATGGTGGCAGGTTTGATGCACAGGCTGCGGTGGAGATTATTCTGCTGGCGGTGACACTGCTAGCTCATGGAGGAGACGGTGGTTCGCAGCAGGAGCGGACTAGGGACGATGAAAGTTGATCTCAGGGCTGGTTAGGAGTATGAATTTGTAGTGTATTATTTAATTGATGTTCGTACTATTTTAGGACACCAAACCAATATACTGTTTTATCCAGTACGTTGTGATATATGTTTGGAGAGTTATGTTTTGGTTTTACCTTGTATGTTTAATGTTTTCTTATTTATTCATTTGTCCTTATGTTTTTGGGGGTGTTGGTGTCTTGTTGTTCACTTTTGGTTGAGTTTCCTGGCCTGGAGATAGCTCAATACTCGAGAAATGGTAAACAAACACTAAACAAAATTAGTTATTAGTATTGTTAAGTTAGAAGATTTCAACTTGTGCAATTGAAGGTCTAATTGATAGTCGTTGATACTTGTTTCAAGGAAATCCAATAAAGTACTTGAGGTCGGGCAAAAGAGCTTAGTACGAAAATGTATTAAACTCGTGGAGACCAACTTAGTTTAGTGCTTGTTTGGGATGGTTTAAAAGTTGTTAAAAAGTTTATATCAAAATTAAAAATTAATTTTAATTACTCATTTTATTGAATCCATAACTTTTCAATTACACGTTTCAGGTCCCTTTTGACAAGATTTTTGAAAAGTCAAAAGTTGCTTCTGAAATCAAAAAGTTCAGACAATTTTTTAAAAATGTTATATCTGATTAGAAGAAGTTTTAGAGAGTTTTTTTTTATGAAAAGTAAAAGCCACATGTTATTCTTCATCAATTTTAAATATTTACTAAATTTTTTATTAAAAGCTTTGTCAATTAACAAATTTTAAATAGATTGAGGAATCTTATTCCAACAAAGTGTGTATAGAAACGAGTTTTACTACATGTACACTCGAGTGGACACTATAAGTGACATAATGCACGAGTGACATCTTGTCATTAGCTGGTAAAAATTATTTCAAGATGCCACTTGTGCATTAAGTTATTCATTTTGTACACTTGAATGTACAAGTAGAATATATGTATGAATGCACTAGCCAAAGACTATGATTCCAAAATTTAACGGACGGACATATTCATTTTTTTTTGGTCTCATCAATCGGGCCCACACAGGTGACGTGTGCTATCTTCACTTCATTTCAACAGCTTCAATTGACCTTTTTAACCCTCGACAATATGGTTTGAATTCGTGGAATCTTTGTCCTCTTCATGTTTGACCAATGAATAGTTTGTATTTTCCAAGAAATAATCATGTTTGTTGTTTGTGGGCTCACCGGGGGCTGGACAAAAGTTCTTGATCGAATCGAATCGAAATTGAATCGAGTGATCTTTCATAAGTTAAATATTTGAACGGATATTCGAATTGAGAATTCATAGATTTAAGTCGATTCTCGGGTCTAGACCAAGAATCGAATCTAAATAATTTTTTATATTGAATTAATTAAATTATTTTAATTTTTTTAAACAAATTAGCAAATTAATCCAGCCAAATTAGTTTTTTATAAGTGGAAATTACACTAGACCAGGTCTTTTCTTTTGCCTTTTAAAAAATCAGATTTTATTGTTTTTTAATCAAAAATCAGGTTT
>CAIGRS010304029.1:0-12262 GCA_903798395.1 Fraxinus floribunda
ATATATATATATATATAATATGTGTATGTATAGGTAAAAATCTGATTTTTGAAATGTGAAAGATGTTTTGTTATTTTTGAAATGGTATAAAATAAATGTAGGAGAAATGTATTTTTCCCTTTAATTTATGTTGTTCGACAGCTTGTTATTTATATATTTTTTAATTGGGTTACGTTAATTTATAAAAGTTACGAATGTAATATCATTAGTTATATTTATGTAGTGTTGTTGTAAATGCTAAAAAAATTAATTATGGCAAGGAATTGAACCGAACCCGAACGGTTCCATAATTATATTTGGACTCGACGGTCCATTTATTAAATACCCGAAAATTTTGGAACCGACTAGAATCGAACCGACCCACGGACAACCCTAAGCCTACATTGGCGGTTCTTTCAAGTGGGATGATCCGCAATGCAAGCACGTAAACAATTGAATTTTATACATTTTGATATCAAGTTTGTAAAAGTTTAGAAAGAGAATAATTTTATTTATTTAGATGTTTTAACGAGCTTTTGTGAATTTCAACTAATACTTTCAAATATTGTTGTCTCACTTAGGGCGTGTTTGAGCCAAATTATTTTGAAAGAATGTATTCTACGATAGTAGATTGATGAAGAATGTGTTGTTGAAAAAGAAATAAAAGTTATTGATATGATGAAAAATATTATTTTATTGAAAAATGTGTGGTTGAAAATAAGTAGAAAAATAAAAAAAATTAATGTGTACCAAAGATGAGCTTATACTATCTTCAATGAAATAAAAGATAGCAAGAATCTGGGAATTTTGTCATCAACCTTAGCTTTATTCTTGCATATTACTTTACTAATATAGCATCTACAATTATGCTAATTGTACACTCTTGTTAACATCTTCTCTTTGTATCAAAATTTTAGTTAGTCATATGAAATTGTGTTGTAAATATCAATGATCATGATAGACTGCATGTCGATGAATGTAAAAGTTAAAATACATGTAGCATAATTGTAACATGTAACTACCAGAGTTTTGTGGCTTAACGAGATTTTAACCTTTTGCCTATTTAGGGTGTATTTTGAGCTACATTATTTTGGAAGAATGTATTCTGGAATAGTAGATTGATGGAGAATGTGTGGTTAAAAAAGAAGAAAAAGTCATTGATGTGATGAAAAATATTATTTTATTGAAGAATATGTGATTGAAAATGAAAATTTTAATATATATGGGGTTTAAAGGTTTAAATGATAATTATATCATCATGTTTCACTCTCTTTAAATTAAAACTCTTTATTTCTTATACTTATTTACAACTGCACATTCATAACGTAAATTTAAAACTATTATCTACTTTTTAACCACACATTATCCAAAAAATCACTATTAAAAACATCATTTTTTTCCAAATTCTGTTTAAACTTTAAAATGACCATCAAAGAGGGGCTATATAAACAATCATCACTTCGTAAAAGGTCACAATTTTTTTCTTCAACTTTCAAGATTTATCTTCAAAGAAAGAGCCCTCGTATGAAGTCAAATTTTTAAAAAATATGTGATTAATGAGTATGGAAAATTATGGAGAAACGTAATAAAATGACGTGAAGAAAAAGCGATTTAGAAAAAAAAATCAATCAAACAACTAAACAAGGATTGAAGTTAGGGTCCGTTTGATTGTAAGAGTGGAATTTGGGTGGAAAGAAAATGAATTTAAGATAATTGAATTGCCTAGAATTGTTTTCCTGACGATTATCAATTAATTGTGTTTGATTGGAATAATTTTATGCCTATTTAGGGTGTATTTTGAGCCACATTATTTTGGAAGAATGTATTCTGGAATAGTAGATTGATGGAGAATGCATGGTTAAAAAAGAAGAAAAAGTCATTGATGTGATGAAAAATATTATTTTATTGAAGAATATGTGATTGAAAATGAAAATTTTAATATATATGGGGCTTAAAGGTTTAAATGATAATTATATCATCATGTTTCACTCTCTTTAAATTAAAACTCTTTATTTCTTATACTTATTTACAACTGCACATTCATAACGTAAATTTAAAACTGTTATCTACTTTTTAACCACACATTATCCAAAAAATCACTATTAAAAACATCATTTTTTTTTCCAAATTCTGTTTAAACTTTAAAATGACCATCAAAGAGGGGCTATATAAACAATCATCACTTCGTAAAAGGTCACAATTTTTTTCTTCAACTTTCAAGATTTATCTTCAAAGAACGAGCCCTCGTATGAAGTCAAATTTTTAAAAAATATGTGATTAATGAGTATGGAAAATTATGGAGAAACGTAATAAAATGACGTGAAGAAAAAGTGATTTAGAAAAAAAAAAATCAATCAAACGACTGAACAAGGATTGAAGTTAGGGTCCGTTTGATTGTAAGAGTGGAATTTGGGTGGAAAGAAAATGAATTTAAGATAATTGAATTGCCTAGAATTGTTTTCCTGACGATTATCAATTAATTGTGTTTGATTGGAATAGTTTTTCACTTGAAAAATGTTGAAATTTTTGATCTTTTGGTGTTCGTTTAACTTTGTTTTCGATGAAAATTATTCATTAAAGGAATTTTTTTTTTTTAATAATTGGGGATATAATTTGTTTCCATTGCGCAAAAAAAAAAAAAAGTTGAAAAACCATTTTCCCACTAAAGTGGTGGGAAAACAAATTCAATGAAAACAAGGAAAATAGAGTCACGTGAGGGGGTTGGGAGGAAATTAATTGCTAAGAAAAATTTGACTATCAAACACCAAAAAATTTCCAAGTTCCACGGAAAATGTGATGAATCAAACAGGCTTTAGTTTTGTATTACCGTTGACCCGATGTCACCATTTTGGCCATCCTCCTTTTCATGTTGTAAATGGAAAAATATTATATTTGGCAATTGTTTGGTATGGATTAATACTAGACTTTTAATAGATTTTGATTGAAGTTGATGAAATGTGTTTTTGAGAAATTGTGGATTTCATGAAATGTGCAGTTAGAATTAATTATTGACTTTGACTTATATTAAATTTTAATTTTTATCAAACATGAACTTAGTATCGCGTTGTATAAGTCGAAAAATCACAAAATTATTTAAATAGACTTGAGCACAGAGTTAACATGATTACGATTGGTTAACATTTGATTTGAAGAAAACTAAATTAATGTCAACCCGACTGTAGAAGTTTCAATTTCATATCTGAAACATATATTTTACTAACACTATTAGGTATACTCCATAAATTGTTCAAACTCAGCTAAGGTTCCCACCAACTTACTCAAAATTTGTTCATAACAAGGTGCGCCCATGTTTGGTGGAGAATAAAATCATTTTTTTTAATAGAATTTTGATAAAATATGTAGTTAAAAAAGTTGTGGATCTCTTGAAATATATCCAAAATAATTTGCTTTGTTTAAATTAAAAATTTTTGTGCTTATAATCTTGTTGGGGGTTATATTTTTTATGAAAATGATGAAGTAGAATATTAAACACTTAGAATTGGCAATTGGCTAGTATCTCACATCGGAAGATTCCTACAACATTGGAAGGAGAGTCTCCTTTAAAAAAGAGCTAGTATCACACATTGGAAGATTACTAAAATATTGAAAGAAAAATCTTCTTTAAAAAGGAGCCAACGGAATGTCACTTGTCTAAAAAAAAGTTATTTTGGTCTTCTATTGCAATGGGTGGTCGATTGAGATAATTTAAATTTTTCGAAAAAAAAAAATTATTAACCGGATTAAACGGAAAAAACTGTGGTTGGTTTTCTGGTTCATGGTTAAACAGGCCGGGTTGATGGTTAATTAGCCGAGTTTTCATTTTCCGATTAATATAGAAGTCTCTATTTGGTACACATTAAAATTTTAATTTTAATTTTTCTACTTATTTTTAACAATATATTATTCAATAACATAATATTTTTCATCACATCAATAATTTTTCTTTTTTTCAATCACACATTCTTTATCAATTTACTATTCTAGAATACATTCTTCCAAAATAATGTGGCTCAAACACACTCTAAGTACCGATGGTCGGTTCACGATTTTTTCGGTTGAACCGACCGGTCCGATCCGATTTTTACAACATTGAGTTTGAACCATTTATACTTGAACTGAACTCAAGCCTCGAGTTTCGACTCGCGAGCCAACTCGACTCTTTAACATTCCTAGTCCAACCTTTGTGAAGAAAACAAAACAAAAAGAATTAATATAAGCTCAACTAAGCCTTCTAACAGTGACACCGGACCCGTGAGGAGTCTGATCGTGACATGATCAGCATCAAGTCGATCCACCTTTACACTCCATTGATGAATATGAAGTCATGGGTTACTTTTACATGGTTGAACCCAATGGAGCACCTTTTCCAACCATTTTTTAATTGACTTGTGAAAACAAACAAAAATAATAATAATAATAATAATAATAAAGGTTCGGCTCATCTTCTTAGTGCTATCATATACCTAAAGAGACTAACATAATCTATGATAACTTGATCCACTTCTACACTCCGTTAAGAAATAGAAAGTCGTGGGATACTTTAGAAACACACCTTTTCATGTTTGAACGGTCCCACGAGATTAGCATCTACAATTTTTTTTTTAGTTGCAATAGAAAACCAAGATCCTAGGGAATTGGAGTCCAACAAGGTTTCTTTGTAATTGAAGAGCCCAAGGAAGCAAACAACTCGTCATTATTAAAAACATATGTTCGATTTTTTTCAAAATCAAATATAGACGACATATTTAATAAAGTAGATCGAACAAAATGACAAATAAATATCTCAAATATCCCTCTTCGTAAATACTGTCGAATTCTACGTAGCATAACATAGAAATAAGTAGCTAACTGAAAACGAAGATTAGATAATTTCGGTTGAATAGTTGAAAACCAATTCTTTAAAGCTTTTTTTACGTTGCAATAAGAGTTTTTCTTAATTTTCTTCAACTAATTCTCTCAAAGTTTCTTTCACTTTAGAATTCTTTATACAAACTTTTGAGGATTAAACAAGATGGATGAAAAGTTTTATTCCCTCAAACTTTAGCTTTATATATATTCAATTATTTCACGTATGTAATTATCAAATGTTTGTGGGGTTTGATCTGATTTGAACCTTTTGCACTTTTAGAAATCCAATTAAATTCTTTTTTTAAAAAATAATAAAAAAAAAATTGTTATAAATAAAATAGAACCCAAAAGGAAACGACGGGCTTAAGAGTCCACACAGCAACAGATCACGGGAGGGCAATGAAACTCTTGCGCTATTAGATTGTCGCGCTACTGAATTTATTTGTACTTTTTAAAAATTATACGACTCCATTTACAAATTGTTCTTATTTTTGTTATTTTATTTTTTTAAAGAGAATAACAAATTCTTCATTTAATGGTCAAAATGGAGGGATTAGCGTGTTTAACTATGTAATTAAAAGGTTGGGGATGGATTATGCTAAAAACAAAGATTGAGGTAGATTTGTTACATTTTTCAAAGATTGAGTACGGAAATACAATTATTTACCTTCTCGGAGAAGGAAAGAAGGTGAATACGAAGGACTGAAGTGACAGGCAGAAAGAGGTGGAGAGATGAATAAGAAAGTTGGAGGGAAGCAGGCGACGGGAACTCCGTCGTTGGCATGGTCGTGTGCCGTTGTCATTGTGTCGCTTCTCGCTGGCGCTTCTGTTGTGCATAATACATACAAGCCTGATTTGGTAAATTCTTTCTCTATGTATTTGCATTCACTCTTTATAGAGTTCCCTGCATCGCTAATACTTGAAAACAATTAGCTTTGCTGTAAGCGATTTAATTTCTGTGCTTGTATTGGGGCTTTTCCCATCTCCTACGATCTGTTTGATAAAATGCTCCATTGGGACTTGTTTGTTCGTTGGGTGGTTTCGACTATGTTAAGAAAGAAAAAGATACTAAATTCTTGTTCATTTTAGCAAAAAGATGTGTCTTTTCATTATCTTTTCTTTCTGAGTTATTAGTATCTCTCTTTATTGTGTTTTTCGTGTTAAAGATTTGAACAATGGGTATTATTGAACTCTAGTAACCTGCATCTTGTAGGAAGTACTGAAGGGCCACTGACTTTTCCTCAATCTATTTGTGATGTGATTTGTGCAGACAATGCCTCCTGGAAACATACATGGGACTGAGCGGGAACAAGCAGAGAAGAAATTAGTTCCAAAACTTGAGAACCAGGAAACTGGCGTTTAATTTTTCTTTTTTGCAATGCTTGTGATGTTTGAATCCTTTTTTCCAAGCTAAAGGAAAGGACATTCCCTTGGTTCACATGACTGTACAATTCAATCAATTCTTAAAGCATGACAACAATTTTTGGTTGCAGATCCAATTTTACTTAGTATTTCACAATATTTTCCAGCTTGCTGCTGTCTTCCTTACTGTTGCAATGGTATCCGTAACCTCCTTTCGAGTGAAAATTCTGTTACTTCTCTGCTCCAAGCATGGTATGGAGTAGTATAACGAGCTAGTTTAATAAGCAAAGTATTAAGGCCATCGCCAGGATTGTCAATGTAACAAGCTCCGAAAACAAACTATCGGCAACCAAGTATGGGGAAAATGTTTAACTCGCCAACAAATTAAGGTCGAGTATCAGAACAAAATTCAACCAGTGCTAATACAATTCAATTTCTGCAATTAAAAACAAATTCAAATTCTCCATCACAAATGATGGGAAAGAACAATCGAGATAAATTCAGTAGAACAGCTTTTACTTCTATACCGGCCAATATATATGCATGCACATAAACATTTGTCAAATGTCACGAGACTCGTGACATGAATATTTAGTCATGCTATAGGTACAGAATGTTTGACATAATTTGTACAGAATGACACTTGGCAATTTTTCATTGGTTTTTGAAACAACAATGACAGAGAAAATGCATCATACAGGTGCTACGTATGAAATTATTCATGAATAAGAAGACAACTTGATTAAAATTGCTCTGAGAAGGTACAGTGTCACAATCTGTACACTGCTACAAACGTATGGTTTCTACTTTCATTGGTTAAACAACTACTGAATGTACACAGGCAATTGAAAAAAATAAAAAGGTTTGAGAAGGTGCAGTCTCACCAAACTACAAAATGTGATAACTGGGAAACTTACTGTTCCCAAAACTCAATAAATTTTACTTCTATCCATTTAGTTTTCTCTTTATAATTCTTCTGAGGCATGTTTGGTATTTTGTACCGAACAAGATTGGAAAGTAACTCCTATCCTTACCAAACAAACCTTAACGTTCCTTTTGCAAAAAAAAACCGAACAGGGTGATGCATTTAAACCATCTTCTGTCAAGCATGGATGCAAGGCAAAATGTCTATATGAGATAATGTCATAATGCGGAAATGTCCAGTGAAGCTCCGACTTTCACAAATTTGTCTTGGAAACTACAATTTTCAGCAATCCTGCCTGGCCCCAAAGCATGAAGCGATCCTCATCACACGCATTCTCAGTGGATATCCCAAGCCAATCACTCTGGTGGAGATATGAAAACCACCACGTATTCTCTACAAGCAACTTCAAAACCATGACTTCAATGTTGTTCTCATCCTCTTCAAGAAATGGGATGTCTAACTTAGTGGCAATCAGCAACGGTTATGATGTCAGTCGAGAGCATGGCATTCTTACAGGCGAAAAAACCACTGTAAGTCTAGCATGATCAGAAAGAGAATAATCTTCGGGCCAAATTCCCTTCTCTACTTCTGTCGGAAAAAGAACTGCATTCTTGACACTGAAACCAATAGTTTCCTCTGTGCCGTTGACAACATCGTCCCATATATCATCACTCGCTTTGTCACTACTCTTCCCTGACCACGGGGCATTCCATATTCTCAGCTGCAATGCCATTATAAGAAAGAAAAATAATAATTGAGAAACAAAAGTATAATTATTGTATGCAGAAGAAAGATCTGACCATCAGATATGGTCGGTCTTCCAAGATTTCTGACATTTCAGGTTTCATAAATTTCACGTAAGATTTTTCTCTTCAAATAATACCTTAAACTCTTTGTAATCCAGAACACCATCTCTATCAACATCCGCTTGTTCCCATAGATCCTTTATTTCTTCAACACTCAGTCCATTGCAATGGCCAATCAAATTAAGCTGTTAGAGAACCAAAAAATACCGAGGATTAATTTTTCTAAAAATTTATACGAGTGGAAAATAAAAAGGTCTGCCCGACATACGTGTGCAGTTACAAAAACGTGAAATGGCACCTACCTGCCTTAACGCTTCACAGAAGCCAGCATAAGAAATGTAATCACCATTGGTATCAGCCTTTAGAAAGACAAATGCATCATCCTCTGTAAGCAAGGCTCGGCGAAGTTGATACTGTAGGAGAAGGTACACCAAGATTTAAATATTACAAATACAATATAATTTATCATCATTACAGAATTTTACAATTGAAAAGTCAGTAAGACCAGATGCTGTATAGGGATGTATATTTGGTGTTCTATTCAACTACTTCGTACAAAATACACAGAAACCTCAAAACAGAAATATGCATGCGCGGAGTTGCATAATAGTGAGTGTATATTGGTCGTTTTATATTCTCAAATCAAAATTTATAAACACAAGAAGGAATTGCACTCAAAGTGGAAACGTATCTCCATACTTCTAAGTGATTGACAATATTGCATGAACATATCAAAAAAAGATATTCAAATTTCTTATTTCCTGAGAGATCCATTACATGTCTCACCTTAAACATTCCAAAGACTGCTGCACTCCAACTTGTTTGAAGTAATTTCCGGTATCTATTAGGATTAAGAAGCCATATAAAATCTACACCACAGATGTTCCCACGATGATTACGGTGGCTCACCCACTGTACAGAAGCATGTGGCGTCAGAAACAAGAATTTTCTCAAAATACGAGAGGGTCGAAAGATGAGAGTGTATGGAGATATAAACTACCTTGTGAGCATCTCCATCGCTATACTGATGGGCAGTATCATATGATGATACGAATCCCTGAGACCTAAGAAACTTGTACACGTGACCCCTCTTGCTCCCATTCCAGTCACTGCAGAAGTTTGAGATATGCATGACCAAGTAATATGAGTATCTTTCATATTCATGCATGACATCTCAAAAGGTGAAAGCAAAGGAATTACAAACTTACCCACAAAGTAAAATCGGCAAGGGGTTGAGCTTGTTTTCTTTTTGATATGATTCCACGTATTGCAATATTTTGTAAACCTATCAAGGACTCCACGATCGTTACAAGATTACACAAAAAAATGGTTTCAAATTAGTAAATGTACAGAATTAAAGATTCACGTATAAAATACCTGACGCAGTCGCTCCAAGCACAAACTTGAATCATGTGGAAACAACAAATGGGTATTCACTATAAGAATTTCTTGCCGAACATTACTGTTCCGACATTGAGAAGGTGCGATCAGTTCCACGTGCAGTAGCTGAGCAACACGGTCTCCAAAATCATTGAAAAGCAAATCTTGGTGGCTTATGACCCTAAAGTAGTCCTTGTGTACGGCAGTGAGGAGACCTATCACAATTCAAGAAAGGACATTTTTTTTATATTTGAATAGAAATCTATCAGTCAATCAAAATGATAGAGCACTGTGTTCAGCTTATGTTACATAGAACCATTGATTCATCATATCACGATGACTTGAATAAAAATTATAAACTAAAGATGAAATACAAAAGTAAATTTCATAATGGTCCCTCTTCCTCTAAGCTGAATAATGAGTCTAACTAATCGCCTTAACATTTTTCCTCAAAAAAGCTCAAACTTCCATTTGATGATGGCAAATTAAACTTAAATTTTCATTCATCAATTATATCACTAAACCTTAATCTACGTCCACGAGAAAGATTCGTTGATATGCGCACGAACTGGACAAAATTGCTCAACTATGAAAAAAGTTCCAAAAAGACTAACTGAGGGGTTCAAAATTCTTTGCTCAAGGCACCATCGCCATCTTAAATTTGAATTCGAACAAATTTTCACCAATTTATTGTATTTCATATACCATCTTCCACTGTATGCACCCAAAATTCCAAACACGTGCAAATTAGCAAAGTTGTTAATGGACATTTGAGTTCATCAACCAAAAGACTAGAGGAATATTCTCAAGTATAAAGAAGCAGCAAAGAAAATTTCCATTATGAAACGCAGTATACTTGCTAGGTGAACAATTTTGATGTAAACAGACAAATATAATCCAGGCCAGCAGAAAGATACTGTTCTTATAAATATTTTGTCTAAAATTCTCCCCATGAAACCATATAAGAAAATGCACATACCATCACCGCGATTATTCGTCCGTGCAAGCTTGAAATTTATATAGCCAGCATCCGCAAGTCTCTTATCATATATACTAACAAGTTCTTGATTACCAACCCAAAACTCCTGCCAATCCCCACAAAAAAAAAAAGAAGCATAAATATCACCGGAGGCAGATCTTTATAAGAAAAAATGGATAAAACGTTAAGAAATCAAAACCTGGAGACAAATAATAGAAGATTTTTCACACAACAACCAATCCAAAATCTGACGGTTCCTGTTCAACCAATAATCTTTCACATCGCTTTCTCTGTGACTCGAATCCTGCCCTTCCCCCAAAATGCCCAACAATTTACAAACAACAAACATTTATCAACATCAACACCATATGGATGGATACATATCTATACCAATATGAAATCAAATTGTATATGTATACATGTGCATACGAATATTTACCTCGTGATTGAGTCTTTTGTAAATTGGGGCAAGGATATTGAAGGTTGTGCAAGAAACGCAAGCAGGATCGGTAATTGATGTGGCAATTGCATAACTTCCAATTCTTGAAACCCTCCCTTTGCCTATCCTTTTGTTCTTCCTCCCCATTCCTTTGTTTAGGAAGGAAGGCAATGCTGATGAGATTAAAACTAAAGAAAATTATGCACAGAAAATTCCCTTAACGAGAACCTGGAAAAAAATAAAGCCCGGTAGTTTGTTTGAACGATGATGATTTGTATAATGAAGAACCATGAACACAGCCAACAACGTTAAACTAAGATACTTGTGTATGTATACATATGTTATATGTACACGCGAGAGATGGGGTGATGTAGGAGAAGAGGGAATGAGATTAATTAAGTCTTAAGAGATACAATACTATGAGGATTAGGTGGCGTGTTGAGTGGTAAATTGCAATGTATGGTCCCCGATCTATTATTTCAGTAGCAAGTTGGTTATCAATATTTTATTATTTTAGCAATATTAGTTCTCAACTACAAATTGTTTGTCTAGCCTATCCAACTGTTGCTCGACCGGCCCAGCTTCTATTCGTCGCAACAAGGCTGGACCAATATTCAATTTTGGAATACTCTTACATCACTAAGGATGACCGAATGATTCAAAAGGAAAAAAAAAAATGTATTGCAGAGACCCTAAAAAAGATAAGGTTAAAGGATGCTAGCAAGTTAATAATTTAAATAGAATTGAACTTTCTTGATCAAACATGTCGTTTAGAGGTGAATCGCTTGGTTTCAAATGAAGATCCTTTTTTTGTGCATTGATGAGTTTTGAAGGACAAACGACTGGTTTTGGAAATGAATCGGTTCAAATGTTATCTTTTTTTAATTAAATAACTGAGCTAGATTTCAAATCAATTCTCGAATGTTTCTAATCTTTCCATATGTAGGGTTGACAAGATGAAATGCCTCATCTAAGTGTCATTTCCCCACCCGAAATGGAATAGGAATTTCTTGGTTAGTCTAAGTTTTGGGTCAGGAAAGAGTAATACATGATCTTGCCCTAACTCTTATTATTTATTTTTATGTATCTTATTTAAATTGTATTTTGAAGAATAAATAAATAAATAAATAGGGATATTTTATTTGGTTTGATTAGGGTGAGAATACAAGGAGGATTGTCCCGATCTCGTTCTATTGTTGCCTCTAAATACTCTAGTTTTGATATCAATGAAGATTTAAATGTTTTCTATCGATATATCTATTTATATACTTATAATTAAATTTTGATGACCAACTTGATTTTTAAAGGGGATGATGCCTAACTTGCCACATGGATTATATACATTGAGGATCAATCTGCAATTTTCCATTGTAGGGAAAGAGAGGCGAGGAATTGCAGGTGAGGGTGGGGTCCTGCCGATAATTTTTTGCTATATATTTTATGAATAATATTTTTTTTTTTTTTTGGTATCCAGGTATCCCAATTTAACCAGACTAATTTCTTGGACCACCAACACCGGCTCCTCAATAACTGGCGGAGGTAAA
>CAIGRS010304054.1:0-15097 GCA_903798395.1 Fraxinus floribunda
AGTGATTTCAAAACTCACTCTTTTATTATAGGTAGATAAAATCAGATGATGATATAATATTTTAATAATATAAATAATATTATTAAAAAATTCAATTAATTATATATTCAAACTTGGAAAATATCTCTTAGCAAAGAAAACAAAAAAGAAAAATACCTTCTCTAAAGAAAATGTTTTATTTAAAAAAAGAAAAATTAAACATATTTTCAATAGAAAAAAATAAATAACAATCAAACATTCCCAAGTCCTAAAGTAAGAATTTGGATGGAAAATTAAATGCAATGCAATGCAACACACCCTAATATTCATTTCATTCCCCCTCAATCCATTTTCTCTCTACCCTATTCTACGGTACCTCTTATTTTCTCTACCTCACTGTTGCCAAACGCCTAGGCGTTAAAGCAGCACTGCAAGAGGTGGTGGCTGAGGTTTACATGTTTTGGCTATGGTTTTTTTTTTTCTTTTTTCTTTTTTTTTTGGGATCTTAGTAGTGGTGGTGGTGGTGGATCTAGCGGTGGATGCGGGTTTTGTGTGATCGACAATGGATGTAGTGGTGTGGATCTGACGGTGGAGTTGTTGGATCTGGCAGTGGCGGTGGCTTTGTTAAATAAGGAGGTGGCGATAGTGGTGATTTTGTTAGACCGACGGTTGTGATGGTTTTTATCGATACAGGCAATGGTGGTAGTTATTGTTGATATATGTGGTGGTGGTGGTGGCGGCAGATTGGAGATTTATTTTTTTGGTGGGTTGTGGTCGTGGAGTGGAGTGGTAGGCTAGTGGTGGTGATAGTGAGGCGGTGGGCGACAGTGGGCGGCTGTGTAACTAAATTGCTAGTGGTGGGGTGAGGTTGAAAATGAGTGTCTGTGATTAATTATTTGATTGATTGTAATCATAAATTAGTTAATATGTGACCAATAAATAATTTATGACCAATTATTTGGTTGATTATGATCAATAAATTGGTTAATTTGTAATCAATAAATAATCTAAAAAATGTAATTGTGACTCACAATTTACTAAGTTGTGACCAAGAAATTACTTTTGATCGATCCATTTTATAATTTGTGACTGTTAAATTAGTTGCAACTTAAAAAAAAAAATTGATTTTGTAATTGACAAATAAATTATGACTTATAAAATTTTTGATCTATGACCGAAAATAATTTGTGACATATAAGATTTTTGATTTGTGATCTAGAAATAATTTGTAATCAATTAATTCGATAATTTGTGATCAAATTGTATAGATTTGTGACCTTAATATATTTAATAATATCCGATTTTTGAAAATTTAAACCTTATTTCTTAGTTTTGAAATGAGTCATTGTTAAAATCTTAAATATAACTTCGAAAAAAAATAAAAAATACTATACTTTAAGAATATACTTCAAAAATATTAAATTTTTAATTTTTTAAATTATAAATGTATGAATTTAAATAAAAGAATAATGAACTTAAATTCAGAATTAATAAAAAAAACAATTGATGATGATTCCCTCATCCTATAACTTTCCAAAAAACATCTCTTCCTCTTCTCACAAATCCTAAAACATAAAACAGAATTTTGGACTATTGCGTCATTTTTTTTTTATATCTATTGGTGAAGAACATAATTAAACAATCATTAATAAGCACTATTTTTTTGATCGTGATTCGTGTGTGAAAATTATGATTGTGACCTAATACCTAATACGTTGTGTGAATGTGACTTATAAGTTGTGTGGCCTCCAAAGCTTTTAATAAGCTATGTGACTTTTATATACTACATTGTGATTGTATGATTGTGATTTATAAAATGGAAAATTCTACTTGTACATAATTTTTTACCTAATTGGTGCACGAATTGACAAGTGACAGCCCCCTATTGGGGGGGCCTGGGGCACTATTTTTTGATCGTGTGTGAAAATTATGATTGTGACCTAATACCTAAAACGTTGTGTGTGAATGTGACTTATAAGTTGTGTGGCCTCCAAAGCTTGTAATAAGCTATGTGAATTTTATATACTACATTGTATGAGTGTGATTTATAAAATGGAAAATTCTACTTGTACATAATTTTTTACATAATTAGTGTCCAAATTGATAAGTGGCGGCCCCCTATTGTGTGTATATGATAGTTTGTAGTTTCAGGTCTCTTAGAATCTAACATAAAACATGTTTCTTTGGAAATTATAATCTTCATCAGAGAATTATGACATGATTTCAAAGTTGAAGTGTTCATTTAGAATATGAGAATAAAAGTATGATCCTGATTGTTAATAATCTAATTTTCTCCTAGGATTTTGTACTTTTGAAATTTATTAAACATGGTAATCAATCTTCAAATCCATTACTTACTAATCATGTATTATTTGAAATTATCCCACATTAATAAAAGAGTCAATTTTGATGGCACTATTCATAAGTCGATGNGACTAAGCCATGTAAGCCGTTTTTTTCCGTTTTGATTCAGTATTTTAAGTTACAAATATGTGTTTTAAATGATTAAAATTTGTTGAAAATGTTAAAGTGCGACCATGATAAATATATGATCGATAAATTTTAAATATCAAAAATAATTTTACATTAATTATGAAATGTAAAGTCGTGATTGTTTATATTTCTTTTCAATCTCAACCTCATTTCAATGTCATTTTTGCGAAATTTATTTTTCCTACAATGTTTGATTCGATATTTGGATCGATTTAAATTTTTAAAAAAAAAAACTTGCAATGTGATAATAATAAATATATTGTTGATTAAGTTTAAATATAAAAATTATTTTAAATTATTAAACGTAAAATCATAATCGATAATTTTTTTTCTAACCCTCTGACTAGTAGTTTTAAAAATATTAAAATATATATTTCATATATAATTAACACCTGATTTTTTTTAATGAAAATTCATTAGGATCTGATTAATGATAATTAAATCTTTTAATCAAGGTTTTACTCATTTTCTCATGAACTTTTTTGTTTTTCTAACAATGTTTTTAAAGCTTCAAAGTCAGCATTCATATAAGCTCATTAAAATAACTTTTTTGGGCAACAATGAATCATTACAAGTGCACTGTTATCCCAAAAACGCTCCTTTACAAAGCTTATAAGCTTGTTCTAATATATTCTTTTTGCGCATTCACATAGTAGTTAGGATTCAAGAAGCCTTTCATTCTTCCATTTTGAACTTTTACGACATGTTTGGTAAGTTGAATTGCACATTTATTAAATAGTTATACATCGTACTGTGTAGTTTTATTCAATATAGCGCACGGAACATTCTCGTGAAACAATGAGTTATACAATGTAGATGTTATTTGTACAATGAAACGGGCGCATAAATTGTACATAGTTGATAGTATACATTGTCTCAAAATTTAACAATAATAATAATAACGTTGAACATAGAAAACTAAGGTATGTTAGGCAAAAGGGGATCTTTGAGCTGCTTGCCTTTGAAAGACGAAATTATCCAGTAAAGAATCCCTGCTGAGAAGAAGCTAAAGAACCAAGCATTATTGTATATAATGGTATATGCATTTGGGACTGTACTCAAAATTCCAACTTTTTGCAAGAAGCCTGGAATTACTGGCAAAATCCCTATGATCAATGCCCCAATTGCAGCTAAATTGTATCCACCAGAATAATAGTAAGCCCCTCCAGGATTCAACGAGTACAAGTCCTTGATGCTTAAATTCACGCGTTGAATTAGATAGTAATCTACTAAAATAATGCTCCCGATTGGTCCCAACAACGCAGAATATCCAACTAGCCACGTGTAAACAAAGCTTTCGCTCGACTGAAGAAGTCTCCACGGCTGAAAAGCTATCCCGAGCAACGCTGTTAAGAGTGCACCTTTACGAAAAGTGAAGTTTGAAGGGCTAAGATTGACTAGTGCATTGGCTGGAGCCACAACATTTGCTGCAATATTAGTTGTGACTATGGCAAGACTTATACCAAAAATAGAAAGAATCTTTGTGAAAACCCCACCAATTTGGCCCAAAAGTTGAATCGGATTGGAAATCACATTCCCAAATATAACTTTGGTAGACGAGGTCACAGCTAGGCCAACAAAAGTGAACGCGCCCATAAAGATTGGAAGCCCGGACTGGCCTATAATTTGATCCCTTTGGCTCTTGGCATACCGGGTAAAATCCGGTATGTTAAGCGCAAGAGTAGCCCAAAAACTTATATTGGCTGTCAATGAAGGGAAAAAAAGTGACCAAAATTCTGAAGATGATAGTCTTGAAGATAAAGATAGCATGTGACTGAATCCACCAGCCTTAACATAGGACCAAATAAGAAGACAAGATGTGAGAAAAATAAGAATTGGGGCAGAGTATTTTTCTAGTTCACGGATTCCATCCATTCCTTTCCACACAAATCCCAATTGAGCTAGCCAAAATATAATAAAACAAGCAAATTCAAGAGGGGAAGTACCAAGCCAAGAAACAGGTTGAGAAACTAAAGATTCTTTAATGGCTTTTGGCAATAGAAGAAAAATTGCTTCACCTCCAATCCATGTTTCAATTCCATACCAGCCACAACCCACCAATGCCCTTAACAGAGTTGGAATATGTGCACCTCGAATACCGAACGACGATCGAGCCAAGACCGGGAACGGTATCCCGTACCGTGTTCCGGGGTGTCCAGTGAGGACTAATGGGACTAATAAGATTATGTTGGCAACAACAACAGTGGCAATTCCTTGCCACCATGACATACCAAGGTCAACTAGGCTACCAGCAAGATAATATGATGGCACACCTACCACAAGTCCCACCCACAAACTGGCCATTTCCAGCCCGGAAAACGTCCGTTGATCGGGATTCGTCGGTCGGAGATCGTCATTGATGAGGGTAGGATCTGAATCAAGATCATCAAATTGGAGTTGACTTGACGATGCCATTGGTGTAACAAATTGACATCTATTTTGACTGGAATTGGAGTAAATTTGATGTTTGATGGAAATTTGTTTTGGAATTAAGATTTTTGGGATATTGTTTTTGCCATTTGAGGAGGATGCAAGGTGGGGATGGTGATGAAGATGGAGGCTGAAACATTTGGACACCATGATTCCACACAGATTCCTGGGGCTTGTACACTGTGTAATCTTTCTGTACTTTCTGGGATTGGATTGAGTGGTGGAAATATTATCATGGGTCACATTCACATTCAGTACGCCCATACATATAGCACCGTTTGATAGAGATTAAAATTGGAAAATTAGTGACTTTTATTATATGAGTGAGACCACTAACGACTATATTTTTAATTTTAATTAAATTTTAATCTCTACCGAATGGGATCATAAATTATTTTATTTTATTTTTTTTGGGTGGGGCCAGAGAATTATAAGTATTTCACCTTCTCTATTGACTAATGGGCCGTGAGTTGTGACTGAGCTTGCAGGAGTTAATGTATTCTGTTACAGATAAGCTATGATTCAATTACTTAATCATATCTATATTAAATCAATCTCCGGTTAATTCATAAGAAGACGAATATTACGAAATATAATTTTAATATGGGAAAAACTACAAATAATTTTTTATTATGATGAAGAACCGGCAACAATTAAAGGCCAGAGTGGAAGAGTTTTTTTATAGTGGTCTGGTACAGTTTATTTGAAAGTCATTTTTTCTAAAACTAATTTTGCACATGAACATATATATTTTTTTTTCAATTTTTTAATAATAAATTATGTGAATATCATTTTTAATTTCAAATAATCTCTTAAACAAATATAAATTCGTGTTGGAGGTAAGTCATAAGTCATATTCTTTTCTTTTCTTTTTTGCATGCCAGAATTAGTTTATTCATTCTTTTAACAATCTAAAAGAGCAAAACTTCCATTGACATACAATTAATGGCACAAAGTGAACCGGACTTCAAGACCCGTATGACCCGATCGATCGTCCATGAAAAGTCATAGATGAATCATACTGGAATAGGGATTTAGCTAAAAATTAAATTTTTTGACTGATTTTGATAAAAATTTATAAAATATATGATTGAAAATTTGATAAAAGTTGTGGTTATCGCTAAATGTGTGGTTGAAAATGAATTTTACAAAATGGGAACCAAACATGGGCTGATTTTTTGCAAAGTTACTTTTTGTGAAAATTTGATCAAATCATCAAATTTCATTTTTAATCACGTTTTGTGTACCACATTGCAGCTTGTGTAGCCCCAAGGTGGGCATGGGTTGAGTTGGGTTGGGTCAGGTCGATTTTTGCCTTTAACCCAAACTCAACTCAACATGATCGGTTTGATCATAATTTAATCCAACACAACCAGTGTAAAGATTAAAACTTAACTTAACTCAATCAAGTATTGGTCGGGTTGGGTTGGGTTGGATTGGTCGATTTGACACAACTTATCAACAAAGATTAATATAGATGGGTCATGTTGGACGGATTTAGTGACTTGTATAATATTAGGTCTCTATAGTTGAATGACCAAAAAATCTGAATTATTTTGGCACTTCATGCCCTGAAATGTTACATGGACAAATTGATATCAAATTATATGAAGTCAAGAAATATTTTTGCGTTGAATGTCTACTTGTTTATATTATTTTTCGTAAAATGCATTTTATCCAAATCTTATAATATTATTCTAAAAGTCTCCATGTCTAGTGCCATTTTCAAAACTTTTTGTGTATCTCGTTTGCGTATATAGAACCTAGTTAATTAATAATATATAATGTGTGTGGTTTCCTCAAACTTTTCAACTATTGCACAAAATTTTCCCAACAAAAATTGACATTTTAATCTAGATTTTTCTGAATATTATAGCTCTTGGAGGTTGTGTAAAGAAATAGAGTGACTCAATTTCGTCAAATCAACATCATAACACTTGTAAAGTTCATCAATATAGTCGGGTTGGATTGGGTTGACGGGTTTATTCGATTTTCATGAGTTAACTCATAACCTGACTTAACTCAACCCGCCTACATAACCAACTCACCCAACCTGTATAAAAACAACAAAAAAATCGACCCAAACTGGTCAAGTTGGTTCAGTTTGGACTATTTGAGCATGTTTGGTCGAGTTTTGCCCAACCCTAGTAGCCTATGCAAAACAAGCCTACTTATTCACTTTATAAGCACACGCGTTATGAGATCCATTTACTTTTATCGACTTTATTGACTAAAAATCTATATCAAGCAGGTTAAATGACAAAAAATTTTGAATTATTTTGGCACTTCATACCCTGAAATGTTACATGGACAAATTGATATTAAATTATATGTAGTCAAGAAATGTTTTTGGTAATTAAAATTTTTTTGTGTTGAATGTGCATTAGCTTATACTATTTTCCGTAAAATGCATTCTATCCAAATCTCATAATATTATTCTAAGAGTTTCCATGTCTTGTGCCATATTCAAGACTTGTCGTGCATCGCGTTTGCGTATATAGAATCTAGTTAATTAGTAGTATGTAATTTGTGTATGGTTTCCTCAAACTTTTCAACTATTGCACAAAATTTTTCCAACAAAAACTGACATTTTCATCTAGATTTTTCTGAATATTATAGCTCTTTGAGGTTGTGTAAAGAAATAGAGTAACTCAATTTCGTCAAAGCAACATCATAACACTTGTAAAGTTCATCAATATAGTCGGGTTGGGTTGGGTTGACGGGTTTATTCGATTTTCATGAGTTAACTCATAACCTGACTTAACTCAACCCACCTACATAACTAACCCACCCAACCTGTATAAAAACAACAAAAAAATCGACCCAAACTGGTCAAGTTGGTTCAATTTGGACGATTTGAGCAAGTTCGGTCGAGATTTGCCCAACCCTAGTAGCCTATGCTAAAAAGCCTACTTATTCACTTTATAAGCACACGCGTTCTGAGATCCATTAACTTTTATCGACTTTATTTACTAAAAATCTATATCAAGCAGGTTAGGTCCTATAAGAAAATGTGGTGCTCCGAGTTTGAGTAGAAGTTTTGAGCCTAATTTATGGAACATACAAAGCCGATGCTAGTCCTAGCTCCTTTGTACTTGACCGTTGAGAATAATATTTATCACGGCGGTTTCCCTTTGAACATTCTCCTTCGTACCTTATTTGGTGTGAATACTGAATAGAATCTAAAGAATATTGTTACCAAGAGATTCTTTGTCATAATTAACTTAATCGACTTTCTAATCAAGACATGTGCACTTAGTGCTTTTCATTATGAACTCTTATGGAGATTCTAAATTTACTCAATTGTTGAGTAAAAATTAAGTCTTCGTTCTCCAAATATATACACACGTGATCCTTCTTTGATCAAATAACACGTCATTCGTCATTTGTCACTATCTGAGAGGTAGAAATTGTCGAATTAGAATGAGATTTTAGAATGAATTAATATACTTTGCCATAAGAAATTGTCCAGAAGCAGTGCTAGAATATGAGTTGGAGGGAAATGATTGAATGAAAAAAAATACACGTGTTTTAAAGTGTCCAATAATATAATGAAATGTAGCAGTATGTAAGTTTTGATGTACATGTAACACTCATTTCGTTCATTTATATGACTGAATCAATGGACGAGCAAATTAACTAGCAAGTGAATATTTTATCACAACATCAACTCTTTAAAAGAGCTTTTACGCTGACACATTAGGTAAATGACCTCTATATAGACTGTGAAATCGCAACCTGAATAGAAATTTACCAATTTCTTGGGCTCCACTCACGTTACATACAATCAATAACAACAATCTCATCACATAGTTTTAATCGAAGAAAAATGAAATACAAAAAAAAGAATCCCATTTACATGCAAACTAAGTAACAATCATAGAAAGTTGATTTGCCCCATTGCATGTATTAAATATTAAACTAATTAAAAGCTGTTGTTCTTTATGTAAACGCCCCATGTGAGTTGGTGTGACCCACCCATCAAAACTACAAAATAAACTCCACAAAAACTTGCTTTAAATTCTTAATTATGCTTACAACTTGGCACTATTCCAATTATTCTCCTTTTCCACCAAGAAGACTATACCTTTTGCTTGTGGGTATACCCTTAAAAACTCAAATTATGAGTTGTATAATTTAATTATGTAAAAAAAAGAGTAAATTAAGTAATTAGTTAATTACTTATTAGGACCTAAAGGGTGCCCTATGAGGAATACCCTTTCTTCTTCTTCTTGTACTAGAAGACGGTCGAGAAGGCATGGGCCGGTATACGTCTTCTTCTCCGCCTTCATGCAATTCTTCTTCTTCAATCTCTCTTCTCGATATCCCTTCATTTCCATCACCATTATTCCTCTTTATTCCTACGACCTATATTATTTTAAATAAAACAAATAATGATGTGTATGTTACATATATCAAAAAGATGATAATGATGTATGGCCATCGGTTGGTTGAGTGATGAAAAAGAAAGATTTCATGATATTTTACTTGTATATACAAAATTATGTGGTGGGATTTTTTTTATATATATAAATAAATAAATAATTATAAATAAATTAAATTAATATGAAAAAAATATAGATACGAGCGTGAGTTACAATGAGAATTATGTATTAACTAACCTTACATCCCAATGAACAGAAACGGAAAGCATCAACGAGGTTTCTACCACAGATTTCACAAACGTGAGAAACTGTTTTTCCACCTTTAGGCTGAGGTCTCTCATTCAGGAACAAAACCCTTGCGCCGTTTATTACATATGTTTGAACTCCGTTTATGTCCAAAACTTTCTGAATTTCCGATACCCGAACCACATCATGGTATGAAGATCTCCTTATCTATGTTTATACTCAGATCACATATACATTGTGTAATAATCAATGATGTTTTCAAAGATTTTAAAGGAAAAATACCCACCTGAATCACTTGATGATCTTCGTGTTTTGATGAACGGCAATACAGGCAAAATGCATCGGTATTGCAATCTAAACAATACATATTACATTCGCTTCTGGCGGCGT
This sequence comes from Fraxinus floribunda, assembly GCA_903798395.1. NCBI lineage: Eukaryota > Viridiplantae > Streptophyta > Magnoliopsida > Lamiales > Oleaceae > Fraxinus > Fraxinus floribunda. The sequence goes on from CAIGRS010304054.1 coordinate 9,924, forward strand.
CGCCGTGACTCCGGCAGACCCTGAAAAAGGCGGTGTTCAACATCCGCTCAAGCCACGGCGGAACCAGCATTGTCTCCTGCTATAACCCAAAAACACAAAACTATAGAGATTCAACAACTCATACAAATTCTAGACTAGAGAGAAGTGAAATGTATTTCGGTAAAACATTACCATTATCGAATTGGGGGACTTGTAATGGAGAAATTTGTAGAGAGAGAGAGAGAGAAGACGGAGGCCTAACCTAAACAACCAGCAACTTAGAAAACATCAACTAGTGAGGACTAAAGAGAGACTTAAAAGCCTAATTAACAAAACAAACGGTGGAGATTGAAGTGGGTGGGTATCAGCCGTTGATCTAGAAAGAGAAAGTGGGGTAGGAGTGTGGCGCTTACGCGACTTTAATCTTCTTTGCGTCTTTACGCAGGCGTAAGGGTCGGCCACTCGCTAAGACACGTTAAATAATTTATAGTCGTCATGAAACGGGGCCGTTTCTCTTTTTATTCGCATTTTTTTTCTATCGTGGCAGACGTTAAGTGGTTATTAACCTGGGACCCGCAATATGGTATTTTTTATTGTTGATGACGTAGTAATTGAGGTTATGAATTGTTTAAAGTCTAAAATATCCTCAACATAGTGCTCTACACTCTTTCTTTTTCTTTTTTATCGTTCAATATTTTGAAAAAAATAATATTTTAAATAGTGATTCTTTTTAGAGTATATGATTAAAAAGTAATACAAATTTTTAATTTTAGATACAAAATATTTTATTACGTGAATGCGTGATTGAAAATAAGTATGAAAATTAAAGAATTTTATTTTAACGAGAGAAGGACAGAAACTACATTTGGCAGCAATGTCATCTTGGAACAATTTTTGTTTTTATTTACCCCTTTATTAGGACAATTAGTTGGTTAGTTAATTTTTTACAATGAAGAGAAATATGTCCGAACGACAAGAAAATTGATTGTAAAATAATTTAATTTTTGGTAAAGCAATAATAACATTACTCTTACTCTTAGGTTGCACAATTCACAAATATGAACTGTCCAAATTCTGGACCACTGGGATAACATCGATGTAGGAATTAGAATTTTTATTTATGGAGTGGTCACAATAATTGTTCGATGAATTTAATGAGTCAAAATAAATATTAAATAATGGTCAACACTCAAAAACAAGTTAAAGAAAGAAAAGAAATTAAAGTCCCCATTTTACAACTATTATTTTGAGAAAATAGAATTTTGAATAGTAATTTTTAAGAATATATGATTAAAAAGTAAGGAAAAAATTTAAATTTACGTGCAAAATATTTTATTGTATATATGTGATTGAAAACGAGTATGAAAATAAAAATTGAAATAAGGATTGTCAAACAAGGGTTAAAATATTAATTATTGATTTGTATATTTTTATATATTCAATATTTTATACATATTTATAAGAAGCTCGAAAAATTCAATATATGACGAGATCTAAATAGACTTGACAAGTAACAAGAATTCAAAGAACGTGCTATGTATGTACGAGGAGTCATGCTACTTGAATAAGGCCACCTCGGCCCTATGCAAACTGGGGTGCCGCGGGCACGTTGGCCCTATTCAAATAGGGATGCCCTGTTCAAGAAGAATAATTCATGTACGAGCTGGGTCTCATACATGGCCAATGAGACAAGTTTCTCCATAGCATTGGCCAGAAGAGAAAACTGTTTTCTATCTGGCCAATGCCAATGTTTATGGAGTTATGCTACATGAACATTATGTTTGACATAATGGTTGACATAAAAGTCACGTGACGCTCCGCTATTGGGACCATTATGTCATTTATTATGTTCATCTAATATAATTCATGTTTATGTCTCCCTCACTATTGTACAGGAGACATTCGATGTACAAGTGAAATCACCCTTGATTGTGAACATGTTGATGAGGTAATAAAGACAAAAGGGATGACATGTTATACAAGGAAGGAAGACGGAGAAAACCTAAAATAGGGGGGTGGGATTGCGTGTATTCTTCCAATAGGCATTACTTTCCGCGATAAAGAATTTGAGTTTAAGAAATCCTTTGCTTCGGATGCTTATACAGCCATTGTTTGATCCACATTATTTTTTTTATTATTATTTTTCTACTCATTTTCAATCACATATTTTTTAATAAAATAATATTTTTCATCACATCAATAACTTTTTTTTTCTTTTTCAACCACATATTCCACATCACATCAACCAAAAAAATTAATCTTTTTGAAAATAATGTGCACCAAACAGGGGCATAGAGATTGATAATGCCACTAGATATGAAACATTTCTTTTTTGATATGCGATCGTTTCACATTACTTCTATTTTTAAAAGCTATTTATTTTGTAGAACGACTTTAAAACGAATTTCTTCTAAAAACTCTTTTAACCCGACAAAATATTTTTAAAAAAATTATTCAGATAAGTTTAAAAGTAACTTCTTGATCTCAAAACAACTTTTGACTTTTCAAAAATCTTGTGAAATGAATCTTACGTCTCTTGACTTATATTACTTCGTTGCTTATTTAAAATTAAGCTCCCGATTGGTTTGGATTAAAATTAATTTTTTAGTGGATTTTGATAAAAGTTGGCAAAATGTATCGTTCAAAAATTGATAAAAATCGTGAATGTATGTAGTTAAAAATGAGTTTTAAAAAAATAAAATTAAATTAAGAAATGGAGACAAAATAGGAGCTAAATGTCGTCTAACTGAAAGTTTTGGGTGCACCAATTATTGATGAAATGGACTGTTTTTGGCATTGTTGTGGTGGATAACCTTTCAATTTCTGTGAAGGAATTAGTTGAGTGTTAAAAAGGTCTTTGGTTAGTGTGTACGTTTGATTTTATTTTATTTTTTTTAATGTGAGTGAGATATTCACCATAGGGTGAGCTTATCGATTTATTTTATTTTTGATTAAGAGTTTAGCGGGAATTCATCGAACTTCCATTTAATGTTCATTTCTTACAGAGTTCTTATTGAAATGGTTTGGAAAGAACATTTTATTAGACGATGTGTGTTCATACGTTTCTATACTCACAGATTTACATCGCGTCCCCGAAATTTGAACTCTCGACATGATTCAACTTAAATCATTATTAAGGGGAAGGTCAAAGGTTCGAATATTGGGAATGTGACAGAAATTCGTGAGGGATAAATAGGCAAATGTTCACCCAAAGCGAACAGTACGTATGATATAACAACTTGAGCATATAGGTCGGGTCGTTAAAAAAACGCGCGATTAAAAATCTTATATTCACACAATAAATTTTATTATCTACACCATATTTTAATTGTCATGGTTCCCAATTTTTGCTTATTTTTGCACATATGTCCCCTACTTTTTCGTCGCATTCTTGTTTAATTATTAATTAAATTACACGTCTCTAATCAGGGGCGAATCCAGGAATCTGGTTTAGCTATGGCGAAGACTGTTAACCGGTGACCGATGACTGTCAACAATCATCGATCGTAATAGCCGAAAATATAATTCGATACATATATAAATGCACCAAACATCTTCACGGCTTCACCATTAATTTTTCACTTATCTCTAAATCATAATTTTCTAAAACCCTAAATTCCCAAATCACAATTCACATTTCACATTACACAATTCAAAACAGCAATATAACATAATTACTCATTTCTCATAAGTCATAATTCACAACTTAAAAAAAAAAAACTGGGGAAAAAAAAGAGGAGAAATACAGTGGTCAGTGTACTGCACCAAAAAATTCATAAATTCTCAAATAGTACTAGGCACTAGCAATAGCAATAGCAAATAGCAAATATCAAGGAAAAAAAAAAAAAAAAAAAAAAACTGGGGAAAAAAAAGAGGAGAAATACAGTGGTCAGTGTACTGCACCAAAAAATTCATAAATTCTCAAATAGTACTAGGCACTAGCAATAGCAATAGCAAATAGCAAATATCAAGGAAATAGGCAAATCAAACAAATACCTCAGCAAGACAGAACGAACATGAAGCTCAGAACCGCAGAATTAGAGACGAAGCCGGAACTGGAAGTCCAACCTCTAGGCTCTAGCTATTGCGTAGCCGCAGCACCACCGTCCAGTCGGCAGCGTCAAAAATTCACAGCAAAGCCCAAAATAGTTTCGCCCTCCTCCGCTCCTCGTCGTCTCCTGTCGGCTCTCCCATTCTCCCTACTCCCTCTCTCAACGACCAGTTAATTGAATTTGGGATATTTGGTAATTGGTTAATTGGTTTTGTGGCTATTGGGCGATTGAAATTTTGGGTAATATAACTCAAGGGCAAGGCTCATCAATTGGGCCTTTTTTTAATGAGGCCCAACTCTTGTAACATGTTCCAGTCCAGGTCCAGCTCCTTCCACAACGCTTTCTTCAGTTTTTCCTTCTTCCTAGCTCCCTGCGCCGACGGAGAGCTTGAAGCTTCTGGCCAACCCAGCACGGGCGGCCGCGGGGGCTGGCCAGGTGCTGGGTCCGCCCCTGTCTCTAGACTCTAATGATAATTTTTGTCCAAATATTTTATTGACGTGCATTGAAATTAAAAAAGAAGATATTTTTATCAAAATTTTGTATTTGTTACTTATTTTGTTTATTTAAAATACGAAAAGAAAATAAGTATTTTTACTCTATCATAATGAATTTTTTAACTATCATTAGAGATAAAAAGTGAAAATTAATAGAAAGTTGAAAATAAAAATGTTATGATATATGTCAAAAAAAATTAAGTAAAGGTTGTGAGCGTGCTTGCAATTAAATGTGATATAGTGTAAAAGAAAAGAAAGAGATGTTGTGTGACCGTGTGAATATAATGTCCTAAGCTAAAAGCAAAATTTAAAAGCTAGCATTTTTCTTCTTCTCAGAATATGAGGTCAGACGATACATAATCAATTTTCAAAAATTCATTAAATACCTAAAACAACTTCTTATTATCGAAGAATCAGAAATTGAACTCTAGAATCAAAGAACGTACATTGTATTATTTAACAATTAAAGAAGGATTATCAATCTGGCAACGGGGCATCTTGTGCTGCCACGTGTCACGTTTCTTCGCATGAGATTTGTTCGGTAAAATCTCGTATGCCGCAAGCGCACGGGTCGAGAACAAGTAGTAAAAGTGGACTTTTAGAATCCGAGTCGATCCCTCGGAGAGTGTGGAATTCAATTTGATGTTTA
>CAIGRS010304080.1:0-13780 GCA_903798395.1 Fraxinus floribunda
AAAATATTAGAAAATATTCAATTTCATATATAAATAAAATTCAAAATTCCTTTCGCGGGCGTTGCCCCCAAGACCCCACGAGGGGCGCTGCCCCCTCAACCCCATCAAGCAGGTCCATCCCCGTCCAGGGCATTGCCCCCAAACCCCCGCGAGGGGCTCTGCCCCCTCGACCCCAGCTACATGACCGGGCAGGTCAATCCCGTCGAGGGCGTTGCCACCGAATCCCCACGAGGGGTGCTACCCCCTCGACCCCTAACACCTCAAGAAGCGCCACTTGTTAATATGGGAAAAAATATGTAATTTACTTCATATATTCAATTTTTTATTCTTATTATGATTTTCTTTATTTGTCATATTTTTAGTCATTCCTAATTTTGTTCATATTGAAATTTGTTTTAAAAAAACTTTAGGTTGCAAGATATCATTCTCAAAGTAAAAATATTAAAATTTTCTTCATGACAATGAATGAAAGTTTAGACATATAAGATTCTAAGGTAGTCTTTTATAGGAAAATTCACTTCCATGTTATCTTTAATATGTTTTTATTGATTGGATAAATGATTTTATAATTATATCTAACATCTTGACAGATTAGGACAAACACAACAAGGTGGTGAGTGATGGTACACTTAAGCATACTATTGAAAATGTGATTGCGTTAGACGAACAAATAGATGCAATAGAGGATGAATTGCCCCCGAACAAATAGATGCAACAACGGATGATTGTAAAGATGATGAATTATTCTTTTCATACTTTACTGGATGTATATTTGTTCTTTGTTTCATTTTTTACATAACAATTTCGAAAGATAAATGCTCTATGGATCTCGTTTAAGTTTTTTTTTTCTTCGCCATCTTTGAATGTTTTATAAATGTATTATGTGGGTAAAATCATATGTAAATTTATTTTTGTTCACTTAAGCTTATTTTGCTAACCTTGCTTATATCTCCAACCCTTCATATTCAACGCTAATATTACCTTCAAAATAACAAAGTACGTGCATTGCACGGCCCTAACTAGTGTTAAGAAAAGTTCATTGTATTGAAATACAAAAATAAGAACTAAAAGTTTCACTTTTATGTAAAAAAAAATCTTATGACTAAAAAAAATACTTATAAGTAAAAAAAATGTTAATAATATGCAAAATATTCAATTATAAGTAAAATTTACTTACAAGTAAACATTTATTTTAAGTTAAAAACTTACATATAACAAAAATGTAATTATATGCAAAATATTCAATTATAAGTAAATTTTACTTACAAGTAAACATTCATTTTAAGCTAAAAACTTACATGTAACAAAAATGTAATTATATGCAAAATATTCAATTATGAGTAAAATTTATTTACAAGTAAACAATCATTTTAAGTTACAAGTAAACTTACATATAACAAAAATGTAATAAGAAAAAAATCGTATACGAGTAAAAATTCACTTTTAAGCATGAAATTTATTTATAAGTAAAAATCTGTATATAAGCAAACTTCACTGATATGCTATAAAAAATTCTTATGAATAGAAAAAATACTTCTAGGTTGAGAAATTACCTTGTAAGTAAATTATTTACTCATGAGTTCAAAAGTAACTTACAACTAAAAGAAGTAACTTATAAACTAAAAAATCACTTAGAAAGAAATAAGTAAAAAGTTTACTTGAAATTAAAAAAATTCAATAATATGTATAAGTAATAAAAAATATTTTTATAAAATTAATTTTTCAATGTGACGCCAAATGCCATAGTAGAACAATTCTACCCAATCCTATCCGTTAAATCCTGCATAGTGTACAAAAAAGCCCCAAAAATATCACCTTCATTAGTTTTCTAGCATTGAGAGAAATAATTTTATGGTGGCATTTTCTTTTCACTTGCTAAACGAGAATTTATTAACTAGAGGCAAGTATTTATCTTGGTATAAATTGTTAGATAGGCTGTCGGTTCACTCATCTTAATTGTAATTGCGTTTATCTTGATACAAACTGCACTTCTTAGAGGGCAAAGAAATAAATTGTTATCGTTCATTTGAGCATCAAAGTCGAATACTAATCATTAGCATTTATAGCGGCTGAATTTGCTTTCATTTCTCCCTCGGAACATTGACTTATTTTCTCAACACCCTTAATCGCTCGTGTGATTCATATGGCTAAGAATATTGTGTCATTCTCATACCATGAATGATGAAATTGACTTTCACTTTGTTCAAGAGAATTATTACTTTTAGATTATCTCTATATTCAATATGTTCTTACCAACGTCGAATTACAAGTATCTTCACAATATCTCTTGACCAAACTTCTTCTTTCGTCCCATTTCTACACGAGTTGGGAGTTTATGATAAACAAGAGGGTTTATTTGAAAATTTGGTTTTAAGAAATCAAGTCGGCAATACATAGCTCCTGAAAAATCTTTATTTAAAATAGCTATTTTTTTAATAAAAGAAAATCTAATCAAAAGCAATTTCGTCTTCTATACGTAAGCCTGACCCTATCAGTCAGAAAAATCTGTGATTAATTAAGTAATTTTTGAGATGGGACATAAACATATGAATCATAGTTGAAATAATTTATTTATTTATTTATCTACTATTATTATGCTGGTAAGAAAGAGGTTGGTGAGATTTCGTAAATAGTATTTTTTATATTTATTTTTTTGTATTCTTCAGGTTATTTAATTTAAGGATTAATTCTACTATACTATATGAGTTGAATTCATTATTTAAAATGATTTTTATATATTAAAAAATTATATTGTTTAATAATATTAAAAACAATCCTGCAGAAACAATACTTTCATCAATATTCAATGAACTTGGACCATCATATTTTTCCGGCCCTTGTGCAATGTACTAAAATACTATGATTGATGTGTATTACATTTCTAGGTAATATATCATGTCGACTAATCATGATATAGTTGTAAAGTTTGAAAATAAATCATGTAAAAAATTCATGATAATTCATCCCATGTAAAGTATTCGTAGATCTGCTAGACTCAATTTCAAGATGTTTAACCCATGGCGTTATTGGTGTAATATTTACTGAGAAAAGTGGTATCGGAGCATTGGGATGTAAATTAGTTTTATCAATAAAATTTACTGACGATCCCATATTCCACTATTATGGATAGACATCAATGATACATTTTTGAGAATAACATAAAATTGGCAACAAATTTTATCACATACGACCATTTTCGTCAATAAGTGAATATAAAATAATATCGTTTTGTGATGCTTTTGAAGCGTAAGACAAACAAGAAAACTTAAATAATATCACTTTCCATACAAGTTAGCCCCTGTTTGAAACCCATTTTTAGTAGAAAGAATTTTTGGAATAGTGATTGATGTAAGAAATGTGTGGTGAAAAAGTGATGAAAAGTTTTTGATTTGTGTGTAATATTATTGTATTAGGAGACATTTTTAGTAGAAAGAATTTTTGGAATAGTGATTGATGTAAGAAATGTGTGGTGGAAAAGTGATGAAAAGTTTTTGATTTGTGTGTAATATTATTTTATTAGGAGAATGTGTGGTTGAAATGAAAAATGAGAATGAGAATAAGAATGAGAAAGAGAAATTAATGGGTGTCAAACGGGACTTTAATATCTTGGGATTATGTGTACATGAGAGAAGGATGAAAATAATAAACAAATGGATATTGATGTTCAAAACTTTTTCTTTCCATATTTGGAGATTTATACATCATCTTAATTTCCACAATAATTTCAATCCAAATACCAATAGATTAACGAGTGTAACTTAAGATTGAGCCCTAAATTAATGACTAAAAGAAAAGAAAACTTGAAAGAAAAAAGAAGGTAAATTGTAGTTCGAAGTAAAGGATAAAACAAGTCTAGCCGAAATAAGTACTTGAGAAAAATAGAAAATGAAGATCACTATGTTTTTTGGTTTTAAGGACTTCATTTTAGGTTTTAGGTCCAATTTCATAGAAGCAAAACTTCATTCGTATAGTATTTTCTTGTATATGTGCATTCAACTTGACCATCTATTATATATAATTAGATGGTTTCTTCAGTTTTGTCTAATCTTATTTGATAGCTTATCTAATTGAACGTACAATTCAACCATGAATTTGATCACAAGTCTATTTTTACAAGTTTTGTCAAATATTAACGAGTAAAACATACAATTCAACCATGGAATAAAAAGTTCTAAACAATATAGCTATTTTCAAAAAGTAAAACACAAATTTCATTCAAGAAATATCGTGAATCACAAGATCAAAAATAAAAATTGGAATCTCCGATGTTCAAACTATATCAAAGGTGAAAAAAAGTATGTTTAATATAAACAACACTATTCATTTTGCACCGTTAAATAAAAAGAATTAGAGATCGAAAAGAACACGTAAATCAATAAGACAAGCCATTTTTCATTTTTTCACTTTTGAATTAACTTCCCAAAAGAAATAAAATTAAACAATGGCATTTTGGTAACTCTATTTCTTATCAAGGGTGAATATATTAGGCGGTCAAACACTGTCTCAAAGAATCCTTCGAGCGTCTCCGGAGCCCCCAAAACCTTAATATATACATAAAATCTGTACGTACAACGCGATTGATCTCCGTAAATTTCTCAAAATCCTCAAGTAATCACCTGCTCGAAAGGTAGAATTCTCTCTACTTCTTCTCTATACATACATCTGTTTGTCTATGCATGTGAATTCTTGTTGTTTTCCTAATAATTTCCTGTTCAAGTTTCGATTTTTTTATTCTATATCTGTTGAATTCAGGTGACGGATAAGTAGATATAAATCTGAATTAATTTATCATAATAATTAAGACCCTTCTTTTTTGTTGTATTTAATTTATGAAGTTCACATTTTTTTTTTTCACGGATCGATTCAATATTTTTAGTTTTTTTTTTTAATTATACATTTTTCTTAGTGTTTTTGTGATATTAAATCTGTAAGGCCTCTGATAGATTAAATCCAATTTCCGTTATTTCTTATTTCATCAGTTTTGAACTGTTCAACAGGTGTTGCTGGTGGAAGAAAAAGGATGAATGGTAGTTCCTATATGAATGTATAATTTTTGGTCCAGATTGCAAATTTATAATTCAGTTAGTGCCCCAACTGTGTTTATTTGCATTTTTGTGTGAGTTTTGACTCTATTAAGATTGGGGGTCTTCTTCAATTAGAGGACCCTACAGATTGGGATCATAGCAGTTGAGGTAACGGTTTCTGGGGGGTTTTTCGGTTGGGTTTTCTATAACAATGCCAGCTGTACAGAAGCTTTATAACGCGTGTAAAGCATCTCTTTCGCCGAATGGACCTTTGTCAGAAGAGGCTCTCGACAAAGTTCGCAATCTATTAGGTAAAAGGAGAATAAATATTTTTCTTGTCGTTTATTTTTCATACCACATTTTTAATCTCGATTCCTCTTAAATGTTTAAATGAGATTGTCGTATTAAATTAAATGACTGTTTTATGCTGAATAAACATATTTAATGTGTGATCTATCAGCACAAGCCTTATATGAGTTGGTTATGCATTTGCCACTTGCCCGCTTCAGTTGATGAATATGGAAATATAACCGGATTGTGTTTGGTAAATGAGAATAACTTGTAACTTTTATGTTATTTACTAGAGCTGCGGTGTTTTTTCCTTTTTCATTTTTTTTATCAATAATGGAATTATACTTCATGCTTCCTGAATACATCGATGGACACAGGAGTTCAGATTCCATGAAATACGTATACCTAGTATTTATTTGAATTCCCCCTGATTTATTTGTGTAAATTTACGTTACTTTTAAGATTGGCTGATTAGATCTCCTCTCATCTATGTAAAGGCAATGTAATGATTGTGTTGATGTAAAATCTAATATAACCGTGGTGAAAGGGAGATAATTGTGGCTGGTGATGATCCCATTGCCGACAGGTGAGTTCTGCTCGTGTAAAATGACAGTTGTGTCGCCAGCACAATATAGCTGCCATGTGCACGATCATGGTGATATGACAGTAGTGGATAATATTCTGCTTTAGATATTTTCTATGTAAACTTTGGATATGCCCATAGATTTTATATTCGGCTAGGTTTTACAAGCACTAGAGTTTGCCTCCTTAGTAATTCCTCTCTGACTTAACAAAACAAAGAGGTTGGTGTTCATTTTTCAAATTATATTATGAACCTCTTGATTTCATGTTTCCTTGCCTTTTAGGTCGTCATTATAGCAATGGTCACCTTTGGTTGGGATTCTGATTGAATGAGTAATAGTTTCACTTTGGCGCATTGAACAGCTCAAGTATTGGTGTAGAGTTATTTACGAGATTATGTTGGTTTGATATAGTCTGTGTCTTTCAGCATTCAAAACCAAGTTTTTCTAAGTTAATACTGAAATTCAACTCTATTGTGTCTATAGTGTTCTTGCAGTAATCTCTGTAACTCTTCCAACATCTTCATGGGCTCTTTAATGTGCATATGCACATTATTTTTTTCCATCCTTATATTTATTCTTGCATCCTTACGTACAATTTCACTAGAATTTCGTATGCCAATTTAGAAGCTTTGATTAGTGGCTTATCCAAATTTTTAGTGTTTAATTATTTTAGTTGGTAGTACTTGCTGGATCCAGGTAAATATAGTATATGATTACCAATAATTCTACTATTAGATGTTATCAACATTATTCACCACTATGCATTGCCACCACCTCAGTTGTACATCCTAAATGCACTGAGAATTTGGACTTTGATTAGGGCTTTATTAGCGTTATTCTCAGCCATGACTTGCTATTTGTTCAAGATTATTCACTTAACTTTCTTCAAATCTTGTTCATTATCTAGAGATGCAATATTTGTTTCTTTATGTCAAATTTATGATGGACGTAATGTGCTTGCATGGAAGAAATATTTTTCAACATGGTCAAGGGAAGTTATGAGTAATGTTGTATGATATGGCTAGCTGCTGCTTTCTATGTTTGGTTTCTTTTTCAGTTAAGAATAATAGCTCGTAGGAAGTGGGAACAGAACATTGAATTGAGACTATTCTGTGTCATCTTCAGGGTTGTTCTGAGTTTCTCAATATTGGGCATTCCTTTGACAAGATTGAACTTCATTTTTCTTGTTACTTTTTATTGTCATGTGCTGTTAAACCTTTTTGCAATTCCTCAAATTTTGCACGGTATCTTCATTTCTGAATTCTGATCATGTTAGTCCAATAACAAGGAAAAACATAGCTTCATGCTGTGTTGGAGTACTAAAAAACATTGCAAAGAGCCCACTTTAGGATTATGGTGTTAAAATATTTAGAGATTCTAGGAGTGAATGGTTGCCAGCCTTGGATGTTTTAATTCAATTGGTTTTTAGTATTCTTCCAGGGATAGTGACAAATGACAATTACAGAAGAAATGGCTGTAAGAGTAGTTTAAGAAGACCTCCAACTTGATAGGCTGTGGATAAGTATTATGTGTACGTATGGAAACGTTTGTATATGGCATCTGTATGTGCTTGTGCATATGACAAGGTGAAAGCTGATTTGCTAGCTACATTGTTTCACTAGTTAAAAAATTCTTCTACAAATTGCTCAGCTCTATTTATATACTTTTCATAGACCTTGGGATTTAAGCTCTGTATACTGGCTAGCCCAGTAAGAGAAATTTTTTCAACAATTTCCATGAAATCTGAACTACTTTTCTCATGATGCTCAGCAAACTGGAATGGATAAGAGGTATTGTTTTCATGTCTATGATTTTATTCTATTGATTTCCTTTATGTAATGGGTTTAATTTTCTGCTTCAGAAGGCAAAAAAAGGCACTACAGAAACATGGGAATGTATTGTTTTTGGAAAGGATTAAGGAATATTATTTTCTATTTCATAGATCTTCCTTTTGATTCTCTGTGTAAATTGATTAAAGAAAAATTCATCACTTTCACCCTCTAGTGCTCTCATCGTTTTAATGGGTTACATTCTTACTTTGTCAAAGATACTTTGAAATGATTGAGCAAGCTTTGCTAGGAGAAAACCTTTGGATTCCAAGATATTCCATGATGGGTAGTAGGAGACTCTGCTGGGAAGCTGATCTAGGGTAGAGATAAGTATTTTGTCAAAATAACTTAAACTCACAACCTTGCTACTGGGGATGCGATTCTGTTTGGATCTATTAGAAGTTATTCATTAAATTATGTGGTGAAGAAACACCTCTAATGTCTGTTTAGACCACTCTAATTTTTTGAGGAACACAAATGTGATCTAATAAAATGTAGTTACATTATGTATAACAAAGGACAAAAGCATAGGAAAAGGAATTAACGTGTGTGTATGTGTATATGTACTATAGAAACAAGAAACGATTTTTATTTTTCTTTATGGATTTCCATTGGATCATGAGTATTTGTGATATGTAGTGCATCGTTGTAGTTTTATGATAAAAAAACTTTGACTGATGCTGCCCTCAGCTACATAATCACATTCGAGTCTCATACTATTTGTCCAGAATCTCCGATTATCATCCTAACAGAAAATGTGTCAAGGCAATATTGGAAGTCCGTATGTTCAATACTATTTAATTTTTATCAAGTGAATTCTTGGAAAGAAGATTCTGGCTGTGCTTCTTTCTGGCTGCTGCTATTCATGCGTATTTTTGACCACCTAGTTTTGGCAGAATTCTGTATCTAATATTTTCCCCTTCATTTATCGTGAAATATTTAGTTAAAGGCCACATTATCTATGCATATTGCTTTACCATTTTACACCTTTTGTCTGTTTGTGATTGTCTGACATTCTTATTCTGATTTCAATATTCAGTCCTCGATTTGCTAGCAATATTGCCTGTTAACATTGTATTTTCTTTTGGTCTCAGACAAAATCAAGCCTTCTGATGTAGGTCTTGAGCAAGAAGCACAACTGGTTCGTGGGTGGAAAGGTTCCTTGAATGAATGCAATGGTGGGGGCCTTCGATCACTGCCACCAATCAAATACCTGCATCTGCATGAATGTGATAGCTTCTCTGTAAATATCTTATCATTGGTTCATCAACCTTTTATTTTGTTTTCTATTTTAGATTTTTTATAATTTTTGCTTGTTGTCAACATGATTTTGATTATGGTGGTGGTTTTTGTTTAATTTCTGTTTTTGAAACTATACAATCGTATAATTGAGAAAAAAAAAAAATTCCTGCAGATGGGAATATTTTGCATGCCACCTTCCTCTATCCTTCCTCTTCACAATCATCCTGGGATGACAGTGTTCAGTAAGCTGGTATATGGTTCATTACATGTAAAATCCTATGATTGGATTGACATACCTGGGCCTTCTGACCCATCTCAAGGTGATTTGTTTCAGTCAGATACTTTCCTTTTATTCAGTTATGGTGCTGGTGCTAAATGTTCTATGTGGAAGAGCTTGAGTTAAACAAAGTGAAGCGTTATTTGGAATACAACACAGCAAACCATCTTTAAAAAGGATTACTGCTGCTTAGTTTTTAAGATGTATCGGCGTATTCTTTCTTTCTTCTTTGTGTTTGAGGTGAATTTGCCTAATCTAAAGTTCCCTATATTCTTGTCTCCAACACTCTGTCTCACATAGGTACGAGCTTTGTGAGTGGTTTACAAGGATATTGGGTAGCTTTAGCTATTGTCCAAATTCATGTTTCTGAAGGTAGTAATCTTCCCTGTGTTGTCTTGGTTGTTGCTAACCACTCAGATGATTCTAGGCTTGTAGATTATGCCATGAATGGCTGCAAAGATGATATCATGCATCTTTTTCTCTAAAAAAAGGAGTTAAGTCAGATGTGGTGGGGGTAACGTGTGTGATGGCTGTAATACCACATCCTAATGAGAACTATTTAAGCTGTATGTAAGAATTTGGGCTAGGTGCCTGTGGACTAGGGAAAAAACAATCCACCATGGAAAATAATGTGGTTATTATTAAAATGAAACATTAAGTCTAGGTTGTGTACAAGAATCTCGATGTACTTTTTTCTGGTCGAAACACCATATGTCTTCTCATGGCTATTTGTTCTCTTGAAGATTAACTCCTCCTTTTCCTAAATATATTTCAAGTTTGTTAGCATTAATTTCATTATATTTCTGATATGGGATTTGAGCAGTTGCATTACTCTAGGTTGCAATTCAATCTATATTCCATGGGTTCTCTCTCTCTCTCTCTAAAGATAAATGCATTCTTGATATATTAATTTTATATTTGAAATAAAGTGCCTCATTACATTGACTATGTTTGGCCCCCATTCTTTTAAAAATTCATTTTTCCAAAACTCATTTTCAACCACACATTCTCCCATAAAATAATTTTACACAAACTCAAAACTTTTCCTTATTTTTTAACCATACTATTCCAAATGCAATTTGGCCCAAAAATGGGGCTCAAACGGGGGCATTCTTACATTGAACTTCACTTCTAGAATATTAGTTGCCGAGATGTTCTGTGTCCTAGTTGAGAGCTGCAAGTTGCCTTTTTACTGCCTGGTTTGTCCCTTCTGCTAATGCTTGCTGGTCGCTGGTAATAGGAAAGTAACAACTTGAGGCTTTTTTTCCTTTTTCCCCTTCCTGTTTTCGCATCAAAAAATAGAAATTCAAAAAGTTTTGCAAGGGGATATGGCCATGTTAAGAGAATCAAATGAATATTTGTTTTTAATATTAAGAATCGAAGAAACATGTTGAAGTTATCTGAGGTCTGGGGATTTTTCACCATTAGAAACTTATTTGGGTAGTTTTTTTTCTATCACAGTTGTGAAGGTCTTCATCCAGCAATCCATTAAGTTGTATAATGCGTGAAACTCAATTTATGAAGACGTTACATATATGCATGATTGGACTCTGCAGGGTGTAACTCTATATTTTTGCATATGGAAGAAAAACATCGTCATCTTATTCTTCTTGACATTTGCTTTGTTCATTAAATTTACTTTAATTTTTTCAGCAGCCCGGCCTGCAAAGGTGGTTAAAGATTGTGATATGACTGCTCCTTGTGAGGCAACAATTCTCTATCCAACTAGTGGAGGTAACATCCACTGTTTCAAAGCGATCACTCCTTGTGCTATCTTTGACATTCTTTCTCCACCATACTGTTCTGAGGATGGACGACACTGCACATATTTTAGAAGGTCTCCGACAGAAAATCTACCCGGTAACAACTCTATTTTTCATCAACTAAGATTTGGAGCCTGTTTGGGATAGCTTTCTCTAAAGCTCTTTTAACCAAACATGCCCAAAGCAACTTCTTAGTCTGAAGTAGCTTTTGACGTTTCAAAATCCCTACGAAACAGGCTTAGTCATTTATTACTTTTAGACTAAAGAGTAAACTTATCTTGCTCTTTTCATTGTCTCTCAAGATACTCTCGAGATGGACGGAGTGACGGTATCTGAAGTTGCCTGGTTAGAAGAGTTTCAGCCATCTGATGACTTCGTGGTTAGGAGAGGGCAATACAAGGGTCGTGTTATCAAAACTTGAGATGATTTTTGATGATATTCATATGCATTGATGCCTTGATTGGGGAGTTTATTTAGTTTAATTGAAGTTTCAACTTATGTGACAATAATTTTTGCTGACTGCAGAAATTAGACTTTGAGATGTATATATTTGATTCGTTAGCTATTATTTTCGCGACCTCACCCTAAAATAGTAAAAACTTAAGCTGAAATATGGACGTGGTGACGCCTTTACATGGTTCGTTTCTTGTATTTTAGCCGGTTTCTCTTTTCCCATGTTTGTCTCATTTGCTATCGACTTGCCATGACTTGTTGCAGCATCAATGTTTCATAAAAAGCTCACCTATTACCTTAACATTAGACTAAACACCCGTTTCATAAGGTATACAAGAAATTATATAACCACTACACACAGCAGTAGGACAAATTAATGCATCGTGTAGCTCATGAAAAGCTCACATTTTACCTTAACATGAGACTAAATCCCCCGTCTCGTAAGGTATACATGAAATTTTTTATGATAAATTGAAAAAAATAGAGGTACAATGCTTCGGTAGAGATGAATTCGAACAAATCCAATCTTGACCTATTCAAGTCGTCAAGAATGCACAAAAATCACATTATGTGTAAATATTGTTTCGGAGGATGTAATAAATTAATGATAAATTGAGAAATAGAGGTACGATGCTTAGATAAAAGAAAAACTAATTGTAGAAAGAATAATTCTACTTGTACAATTTTGGGTTACAATAATGGAGGACAACCTCTCACAAGAGGGGTGGGGTCCTCGATTATTTTATTCGCGGGTCTCACTCCCTTGTGAGAGATTGTCATCCATTGTTGTAATCCAAGTATTGTACATATAGCATCTCTTTTGTAGAAAACATTATCTCTGGAAACAAACAGAATGGACAACTATCACATTATCTGTTGAAATAACACATGAAGAGTACTTGAAAAAAAATGCTTCCAGTTATATTGCTTTTATACACTTCAGATATAGATCAGAATAACTTCATATTTTACATCTCTCATAACAAAGACAGAATAGTACTCCACTATCAGACAAACAATTATAAACAGCATGAAACCTGCAATATGTTTTGAACAAGATCCTACAGCAGAAATAAGAGCTTTGGTGCTTTTGAGTGGGACTCGTTTGTTTATTTTGGAAGATCGTGATTGATTTGTGTTCCCCTCCATAACATCGAAATCATCTATTTACTTTCCAAAAATGATGCTCGAGTAAATAATATATTGGAGCTTAAAGTGATGAATTGAAATATGTTTTGTTTTGAAGGGAAACTAGTTTAAAGTTATCCCACATAGGAAAATAAATAAAGACAATGACCACTTTAAATATGATTACACTTTAGAAGAATATAATCATGCGTAGTACATAGGCTCTCTTCACGTATGCATTCAAGGGTGCAAATCACGGATCGAAATAGGCTTCAGGCCTTGAACTTGTATACGTGCGCAACTTGCGTACACGAATGTCGAACTAAATGGACCTAAAAATTAGCCCTTAAGAAGGTCCATGTTTTGCCTTTATATTTATTTAGTCTTCTTCCTCCCTTGCAAAAATAAAAAATAAAAAATCTCCTCTCTAATATGTAATATTTTGGCTAACAAAAATTTTAAAGTGACTTATTTTAGAGACTTTACTTGATTTAGAGTCAAACAAACCCTCACAGGAAACAAGGGAAAATGCTGTTCCATCAGCAACAAACAGACAGCAACGGTCTCCAAGTGTGTATTTCTGCAAGCTGCTAACCGATGTCTAGAAATATCAACACCAGTCACAGTGCCAGAACAGCCAAGAAGGTCCAATATCATACAAAGTTGATCACCTGCATAAAAATGGAATCTTGAAACATATGAATTTCAAAGGCTATTCATTTACATCTCATAACGAAGAACATGACCTTCACTTGATATATACGAACTTTAGATTGTTTGAACAATGCATTCTCTGATATTATATGCAATTGCTTGAAAATTGCAAGCTAAGTCACCTCATTCCACGGCGTTGTTGAGAAAATATGGATGGATGCTAATACAAACTGGGGACTTTATCAGCCAAGTAGCTTTGGTCTTCTGGTGAGATACCCAAAGCTAAAACAGCAGCTCCAGAAGTTGCATCTGCATGACATAAGCCATGATTATTTTTAAATAAAATGTAATTCAACCATTTTTCCTTTTGTTTTCAGGTAAATAGTTACATATAGTTTAAGGGAGATTTTCATAAATGTCACTAAATTTGAAAATGCACAAAATGTGCACTAAATTTGTTCAAAAATGTCACTTTTTTGACTTGAAAGGTTCAAATCACCCTTGGATCACCAATTAATGTTTGATTGGAATGCCA